>MJUU01057176.1:87648-99936 GCA_002080025.1 Modiolus philippinarum | reverse complement strand
AAAAAAATCACAAAAAATAGGAGTAAAAAAGATCTGCCAGTATGCAAAATCCTATTTCAAGGGCAATTCATTTGCAATAATCATATAGGTGAAACCTAATTGACCAGGTTAATTAGTTCATCCAGGTAAACATTGCCATAAAATTGTTTATTTAACGGGAAGGCTAATCCGTTAATTGGGTCCAATTAACGTTTCAATGTGGATCACCGCCGTGCGCGGTCCCGGCTTATGAATAGGCCCGCAGCATCCTCTGAGCTTGGAGTATGAGTCTTCCTAACAGAGGACCCCGAGGGAACCCCGGGATATAGAAATAGGACCTAGTATCTCCGGCTTGCGGGGTGTGACCCCTCCTAAACGGAGGCTGACCCCGAGGGTCCCGGGATATAGAAATAGGACCCATTCCGTGGTTGTGCGGGATTAATAAATACACAACCCATCTTTCGGATGGGATGTAAACTCAGGTCCACGTGTTGGAAGAAACGCCACGCTTCCTGCACGTTAAAGAATCAAGCTCTTTTTGGGGTGGTCCGTAGGTGATCGGCTACAAGGCTAAATTCCCCGCTCTTGACGATTTCACCCTACTTTTCCAGTGGCAGTCAGAATTTCCCGTCCCATGGCCCTTTCCATACCCCAAAGTGATTATTTATTAACAAATTTGTTCTCGACTTGATATAGCTGAAATATTGCTGAGTAGACGTTAAACAATATTCAATCAATCAATCAATGTGGATCATTACATTTAAATTTAGCACACTGTAGTCATTTTTGGGGATTTATCAATTTTTGAGGGAATGGGGGTCATTGTGGGTCAAAATTTTCGAACAGGGGATGATTTCTATGACCCGCCCGAGTGATAAGTCGGAAGCGGGTCATTTTCAAATTTTTAGCAGTTTCGCGGGTGTGACCCGCCGAAAGCGGGAGGCTTGACAGGTATGGTCAAATCCACCTATTCTATTAATCCACCTCAAGTACTTTTCAAGATGCATCCATGGATAAAACATTGTCCACCTATGACTTGTTATTCAAAAGATATATGGTCTTAAGTTTGAACCGACGGACAGACGGACGGACGGGTCAAACGCTATATCCCCTCCCCAACTTCATTGGGCGAGGGGATAACAAAAGTCACTCAAGCGTAAAATATAGGTCAAAACCACTAAATTCTTGATAATTTGGGTAGTACTCATCAAGGGAATTAATTTGATGAAACATCGTTGTGGTATGAAGAGTAGTTGATGAGAAATGGACCTAAATGCAAAATTTAACAAAAGTCACTCAAGGGTACTCAATGATTTTGGTAGTACTCATCAAGGCAATTAATTTGATGAAACATCATTGTTGTATTATCTGTAGTTGTTGAGAAATGGACTTAAACTTAAAATTTAACAAAAGACACTCAAGCGTAAAATGTAGGTCATGGATCCATAATTGTTGGTGAATCTGGTAGGTGCATATACTGATGTAATAATATTAAAATATGTAAGTACGTACAGATGGACAAGGTAATTCTATATGCCCCTTCCACTTCGCAGCGGGGCATAACACAAGGAGTTAAGTTACATCACATGAAAATATTCAAGCTGTAATATCCATTACCGGGTGGACTTCAGAAAGGGTGGTTCCAGTTGGGTGTAAGGAGAGTGTAGTTCCAGTGAATTTTTTTGTTGATTTTTTGCTTTTATTCAGCATGATTTTTTTCATAAAAAGGGGGTCCATAAGCCAGATCCTCCCCTCTTGTTCTACCAATGCCATCTTCCTATTGTCCCTGATAAACACTGACAAAGGTCAAGGCCTACAGTATACAATAGTTTTTCACCGAGTGAATTCGGCTTCGCTTCCACATAGGTTATACCAGAGACATATAATTACATGTAATTATATGTCTCTGGTTATACCTATCCTCATATTAATTTTGAGATATATTTATCTCATAATTTTGAGTTGTTATCTCATAATTACAAGATAATAATCTCACAATTGATGAAACACGATTTCATTATTTTGAGATCTGATTTAATAATATATTTACTCATAATTATGAAAATGGTATCTCATAATTTTGAGATAATATCTTGTAATTATGAGAGAATAGCTCATAATTATGAAGATGATGAAATAGTATCTCATAAATATTATGAAATAACATCTCATAATAATGAGACGTTATCTCACTATAATGAGATAATTATTTTAAAAAATGAGATAATATCTCACAATTTTGAGATTAGTATCTCTTAATTATGACCTATTATCTCATAATTTTGAGATATTTTTATCAATACGCTTCCGTGGATGAGACCCGAGGAGTTCGGAAATCTTTTGATTTTTTTCTTCTGTATGGACAGAGCTTACATGTCTTCGAGCGAAAGATCATTGCTAAATTTTCTCTTTTCTTGTTTGTTGTTAGTACTGCTTATCAAGTTTTCGGTCGTTTCATCCATGTTACTGTTATCAACCTTTTCATTCATGGTAATCTCTTATCAAAGCGCGCCGTATTTTTGATACTTTGCGCACGTCTGTGTGTTTTGTTTTCTTCCGGTTAAAGTGAAAGAAGACAATCACAAAAGAAATCGAAATGGTTTGAGGGTTAAAGTCCACTGGCGATATTTGAAACAAATAGTTTTTTTAACAGATTTATGATAGCAATGAATACACCGTGAAATAGTACGCCTGTGAAGCTGAAGGGAGTAGACACGACAGTTTGATGCTAAACTAACATGCATCTTTATCATTCCACGTCACAGCTATGTCTTGTTATTTTGATCATGTTGATGTTACAGTTTGGTGTATTTGCCTTGCGTACACGGTAATTATAGTCATACTGCGTATACCGTGTAAACACATAATAAAGTCCTGATCTAAGGTCAAATGAAACAATACTCTCCTTGTGCTGCTGTTTCTCAGTATCACGTGTTGAATTTCTCCAGTATACATAGTCCTACAACATAGAACCTCACACTCTTTCTTTTTCATATATACTGACTTTTACATGCAGCGCGAGGTCCTATCGTATGTGTCCAAAAACCTGTAGCAAATGGTTTATTACAAAACATTGTCATATAGTTTGTTCTCTGGTTTAGAATTATACTCCCAAAAATAAATTTATGTGTTTTACTGTTTATTTTTGTACCAAATCTTCAAAAACAGCAGAAAATTCCACTTGCATTCTTGAATATCAAATCGAAAGTTGGTAAGAATGAACTTGCAAAATCGTAGACAAAACGATACAGATAAAAGCGTACTGCTATATCATTCTCAAATGAAGATTGTGCTTTTCACCATAACTACTAAAATTAAAAGCCTTTGGGTTATTTTTTCCGTTGCTAGATTTATGATACCAGCAAGTCTTTTAGTATTTTTACTCAATTAATCCAAATATCCAAAACAGACATCGTCTTTTTGACGATGTTCCCGTGAGAAGAGTACCTTTTGTTGTGATTAATTCTTTTGTCATTATTATTTAAATCAATTCCCAATGCATTTTACCTGGTGGGTCGTCTCGAAATGTTTTCACATCTTCGATTATTTTTATACTACATACGGGAAATTGTACACCGAGATAAAATTAAAGAGACAATGGATTAATATTCATGATTAATAAGATTTTCAAATGTAAAATAAGAACTTCTCGTGCGAAATCCATTTCTTGCATGCATTTTTATGTTGAACTTCGTTTTTTATACGACCGCAAAATTTATATTGGTATGGTGCTGGCGTCGTCGGCGTCTGTGGACAGCGTAACTTTGCTTCTAGTGGACGGATCATTATGAAATTTTAGTATGATGTATCTTGGCACACGCGTAAACAGAAGAATTAATTTTGAGTTGGTTGCCCCGCCTGTTTTATAAAAAGGGGCCAAAAAGGGGTGAAATTGGGTGTTTTCACATTTGTGACTGTAGAATCTTTATTAATTATTGGATTTTGATGGGGTTTGTTTCAGTGTGCTCCTGAGAAAATTTCCAATCTGGAGTATGCCCAACGGATTTCACGTAGCATGTACCGCTCACGAGATAAATGGGGTCCAACAGGGGCAAATCTCAAAAAAAATAATTTTTTTATTTTTAGTCCGATTTTAATGCAGTTTTTTTCAATGGATTCCTTTGTGAAAAATTAATGTGGCGCTCAGCTATTAGATTTTTGATTACTTGTTTCCTTTCCCAGCTATGAGGGCCGAACGGGGCCAAAATTGCGAATTTGCAGATTATGTAGAATTTTTATTTTTTCATCAGATTTCGATGGGATTTTTTTCTTTGCATTCCTCTTGATCTAAGCTTTCAGTAGTATGTAGATTTGGTGTAGCTCTTACAGTTTCCGAGCTACAAGGGCTTAAAGGGGCCAAAATTGCAATTTTTCTAAATATGTCAAATCTTTATTTTTCATCGGATTTCGATGGGATTTTTTTCTTTGGATTCCTCTTGATCTAAGCTTTCAGTAATTTGCTAGCGGATTTGGCGTAGCTCTTACCGTTTCCGAGCTACAAGGGGTAAAAGGGGCCAAAATTGCAATTTTTCTAAATATGTGAAATCTTTATTTTTCATTGGATTTCGATGGAATTTTTTTCTTTGGATTCCTCTTGATCTAAGCTTTCAGCAGTATGTCTATGGATCTTGTGTAGGTGTTACCGTTTCCGAGCTACAAGGGGTCAAAGGGGCCAAAAATGCAATTTTTCCTAAATGTGTAAAATCTTTATTTTTCATTGGATTGTGATGGGATTTTTTTCTTTGGATTCCTCTTGATATAAGATTTCAGTAGTATGTCAACAGATTTTGTGTAGCTTTTACTGTTTCTGAGCTACAAGGGGTCAAAGGGGCCAAAGTTGCAATTTTTCTAAATATGTAATATCTTTATTTTTCATCAGATTACGATGGATATTTTTTCTTTGAATTTCTATGGATGTTTAGTTGATAGTACATATTTTGCATACAATTGTAGCTCTTACGGTTTTTTATCAGTAAGTAATCAAAAGGGTTTATTTTTTCCCTATTTTATTTCTAGCTAATAACTGTGTCTAGCTTCTTTTTGTGTCCATCTAATTATTGTGTCAAGCTCTTTACTGTGTCCACATTCACTTTAAACTACTTTTGTTGAAATTTCAGTGGTCGNATAATAATTATACATTTTCAATAATTTTGTATTATTAAATTTATGTGATTTATTGCTAAATTGGTTGCTTTGTCTTAATATATGGTACAAGATAATACAAGAAAATTATGCAGCCCTCCCCTAAAAAAATCAACGAGTTCAGTTTTATTGAACAAATAACTGGACATGGAGATTTTTAGCTGCCCTGGCTATGCCAGGGTGAGCTATTGCCCATGCTGAAATTTTGAAGAAAATCTGATGACCAGTCTAAGAGTTATTGCCCTTTTTCCATAAAATTTTCAAAATTTTGATGTTTTTTTATTTTTTATTAAAAAAAAACTATAACAGATAGAGGTTAAGTTTTAATTGCAAAAATGTTCAGCATGTTAAGATCTACCCACATGGAAATTTTGAAGAAAATCCAAGTACCTATATATGACTTGTGGCCCTTTAAAGATTGGTCAAATTTTTCGTGATTTTGTACTTTTTGTCAAATATTTCAAAAACGCTTTGAGATGGAGGTCAAGTTTAAATTGCAAAAATGTTCAGCATGTTAAGGACTATATTTTATTGAACAAGGTCAAGTTTTTCTGACCTCTTCCAAGATGGCTGCCAGCAGGGAACTTAGTTTACCATTTGACCTAATGGGGAAAATTCATACAAAGAACTTCTTCTTGAGAACCACTGAATGGATTTGAACCCAACTTGGCATGAATGATGCTGAAGAGGTGCTGACCAAGTGCTGTTACTTTGGTGCCAATCTGTCATAAAATATGGCCGCCAGCGGGGATTGTAATTTTAACATTGGACCCTATCAGAAAATGCATACAAAGAACTCCTTTTCTAGAACCACTGAATTGCTTTAACCCATAATTGGCATGAATGATGCTTATGAGGTGCTGACCAAGTGTTACTACTTTGGTGCTGATCCGTCATCCAACATGGCCGCCAGCGGGGAACTAAATTTTAACATTGGACCCACTGGTAAAATGCATACAAAGAACTTCTTTTTGAGAACCACTGAATTGCTTTAACCCATTTTTGGCATTGATAATTCTTATGAGATGCTGACGAAGAATTTTTACTTAGGTGCCGATCCGTCATTGTATATGACCCACAGCATTGGACCCTATGGGATATGTGCACAAAGATCTTCTAGAGAACTGCTGATTGGATTTAAATCAAACATGACATGAAAGATGCCTGTCAGGTGCTGACCAAGTGTCACCAGCTGTGAACTTAATTTAACAGAAGATCTTCTAGTGAATAGATTTAAACCAAACTTTGCATAAATGATGCTTATGAGAAGCTGACCAAGTGTTGTTTCTTCGATGCTAATCCATCATCCAATATAGCCGCCAGCAATGAATTGGACCCTAAGGGGAAATGCATACAAAGATATAATAGAAAAACCACTGAATGGATTCAATTTAAACATTGCATAAATGAAACTTGTGAGATTTTGATCAAGTTTGTTACTTTGGTGCTGATCCGTCTTCTGACATGGCGACCAGAGGCAAAACTTAGTTTAACATAGGACCCAATAGGAAATACATAAAAAGATCATCTGCTCTAAAACTGCTTGAACAATTTCAGTAGAATTTTTATTTGATAGTCCTTGGGTCACCCTCTTCAAAGTTTTATGTTAAATAGCTGCCAGCATGGGAATGTAGATTAACATAGGACCTTTAAGTTTGGAAACTGCATTCAAAAATCTTCTCTGAAACTGCTTCAACAATTTTAATTCAATTGATAAAAAGTTTCTGATTTTTATGTACATACACCATCAATTTGGAATTATAGTGCTGCATAGAACCCAGGATGAGTGATACAGGCTCTTGAGAGCCTCTTGTTTTTTATACCCCCACAACTAAAAGTCGGGGGCATATTGTTTTACCCTTGTCCGTCCATCCGTACGAATAAAAAACTCATCATTTGGTGTTTTTCAGACACATTTCAACCAAGTCCCAACTACTTCAAAGGAATCAAACTTACAATAAGTAGATGTACACACACACATCTTTAGGAATATTCAAAATGGCTGCAGTTGCCATAGAAACTGGGAAAAAGCGGGAAAATTCAAAGTGCCTCAAATTAGATGAAATTGTAAAGGAAGGTTGCCTAGCATCCATAAAAATGATTTTGGTTCTTAAAATTTTCAAAATGGCTACTGTTTCCATAGAAACTGGAAAAAGGCGGGAAAGGTTGCTTTTCATCCATAGAAATGATTTTTTGGCTCAGAATTTCACTTGTATATTTTGTGGAAAAAAGGGGGAGGTATATAATTGTGTCAATATTTGTACTGTGTCAAAACCTGTATTGTGTCCACACACACTTAAATTTGCACTTGATATATTGATTCAGGGTTCACTTAGCAGGGGCATAATTGGTTGCCCTTTGGCAACAGCTCTAGTTTAGACAAGTATTGCTGTATTGCAAAATTATACATGTTTTTGTGAAGTTTCATTAAATATATGACATATAAATATGAATAAATGAAATATAAGCTTTTCATGATTTAATTATTGTGCAAAATCACCCGAAGTGCTTCAGAAATATTTAGGCAGGTCACTTTTCATCTCCGGAATTTGAAGGATTTTATATTGATGATTTAGTATGTAGAACATTTTAAGTAGATATTGTGGAAGTACTTTTCTCTACTTCTTATGCTGTTCTCATCAATTTCAAAGCATGGGATATCAAAGTGTTCTCAAACATGTGGGTTAATTGATCTTGTTTCATTGGATATTGAAAAGGTCAGGAACTTTTCTTCAAATAGCAAAATATACCTTAAAAAAATTTATTTCGAGTATAAATCAATGTAAAAGTATTTATTAAGAGCATACATTGTTTATTTATCTCGAATCATATGATCTATTTGCTTTTTTTATTTCCATGCAATGTAAATTTCATATCCAGTGATGTCACAGTATTGACCGTAGAGGCCCACGACGAGGTAGAAACTAAAACACATGAAAATGTCATTAATTTTAGAATTAGAGAAATAAAATCTATCATTTGGAAGTCGTTGATGATCATAGTTCTACTGTGTCAAGGGTTAAACATAAAAGTTCTCGCTAAAGCTTGAACTTTTAAAGTTTAACCCTTTCGACAGTAGAACTATGATAATCAATGACTTGAAAGGATAGATTCTTTATTTATTCGTGGATATCAATTTTCGTGGTTTTCATAAATACACAGGCAAATTTTATTAATGTGAATTTCACATGAAATTAACAAGAATTTAAGGTGAAATTTTTGTTTTAATGTTATTTTAACATTATTTGAGCAATTAATGCTACATGCTTGTTAAAATTTAACTTGAATTTCACGTTAATTTAACTTTAATTCACATTAAATGAGTTTCACGTGAAATTAACGTGAAAAAAATTTACCTGTGATTTCGTGGGTACATAAATTAGTGGTTTGTGCTTTGCATTCTATTCATAGAAACTTGAGGTATAGTTTCTGAGAGAAACTATACCAGTCCAATCAAACTGAACTTGGTCATATAAGTAATTAGATAGTCCCTTCCAAAATAGTATCCTGCAGGTAGGTAGCTCATCCAAGATGGCCACCAGCAGGGAACATACTTTAACATTGGACCTAATGGGGAAAAACATTCAAAGATCTTCTCACACACTACTAGAACAAAACTTAGTCACAATGGTCTTTAGATGGTCGATTCCAAAAAAGGTATCCTGTAGGCCCATACTTTGTCCAAGATGACCTCCAGCTTGGAACAAAGTTTTAACATTGGCCCCTATGGAAATGCATCCAAAGATCTCTAATTACTAGTTCAGTTAGAACCAAACTTAGTCACAATGGTCCTTAGATGGTTCCTTCTAAAAAGATATCTGGCAGGTCCATGTCTCATCCAAGATGGCTGCCAGCGGGGAACATAGTTCATCAGACCTTAAGGAAAACACATTCAAAGATCTTGACAACTAGTCCAATTAGAACAAAACAATGGCCCTTAGATGGTCCCCTACAAAAAAAGGTATCCCGGTCCCCTACAAAAAAGGTATCCTACAGATCCCTACCTCATTCAAGCTTACCACCAGCCGGAACAAAGTTTATGATGATTTATTTTAAAAAATGGCCCCTAAAACCACTAATTCAATTGGAAATAAAAAAAGTCCATGGGTGGCCAACTTTAAAATTTGCGTCTGGCATATCTGCATCCAATCTAAGGTGGTCTTCAGTTGTACACATAGTTTAAAATTGGACTCCACTGGAAATGCTATTCATCTCTCTATGTCAGCCATGGTCCAGGTAAGCCATTCAGGCTCCGGTGATTCTCTTGTTATCATAATATTTTTTTGTGAAATGGGTTGTAGGTATGGAACACCCCTATTAAAAATGGCAAAACCATATCAAATGTCAAGGTCAGTTTGACTAAAATAAAGGGCTACACCGAGCGCAGCATGACGAACACTGAAATTTGAACAAGTGTAATTCAAAATGAATGAGGACACAGTAAAGAGCTTGACCCAGTAATTAAATGGACACAATAAAGAGCTTGACTCAGTAATTAGCTGCACACAAACTAAGGAAAAATTAAAATTAGTCATTATAATTCCTTATATACTAGTATATCAGAAATGGTAAAAGGCATGTCAAATTGGTCAGCATACTACTTTTAGTATATGAGAAAAAGGAATCTGAACCAAGGAACCCCATTAAAATCCAATGAAAAATAAAAGATTTTACATATTTTGAAAATTGCAATTTCAGCCCCTTTGACCAAATACAGCTAAGAAATGGCAAGAGCTATGCAAAATCTTTTGATATATACTACCAAAAGCTTACAACAAGAGGACTCCAACACAAAAACAAAAAAAATCAAATGAAATCTGATGAAAAACAAAGATTTCAAAAATTGCAATTTTGGCCCCTTTGACCCCTTGTAGCTTGGAAACGGTAAAAGCTACACCAAATCTGTTGCATATTTCTGAAAGCTTATATCAAGAGGAATCCAAAGAAAAAAATCCCATCAAAATCCAATGAAAAATAAAAATTTAAGGTAATCTGCAATTTGCAATTTTGTCCCCATTGGGTCCCTCATAGCTCGGAAAAGAAACAAGTTGTCAAAAATCTGTAGGTGCAGCTCTGAATTTATTTTCAAGAGGAATCCATTGCAAAAAAAAAATGCATCAAAATCGGACTAAAAATTAAAAAATTTTAATTTTTGAAAATCACCCCTTTTGGCCCCATTCATCTTGTGCACGGTACATGCCACGTAAAATCCGTTGACAAACTGCTCATAGGGAATTTAATTAGGAAGACACTGAAAGAAACCCCATCAAAATCCAATTAATAATAAAT
This sequence comes from Modiolus philippinarum, assembly GCA_002080025.1. Classification (NCBI taxonomy): domain Eukaryota; kingdom Metazoa; phylum Mollusca; class Bivalvia; order Mytilida; family Modiolidae; genus Modiolus; species Modiolus philippinarum. Next base: position 89,526 of record MJUU01057176.1, on the reverse strand, counting down.
ATTCTATAGCCAAATATGTGAAAACACCCAAAATTTTGCCCTTTTTGGTCCCTTTTTTCAAACGGGAGATGCCACAATGACCAAAACCCACCCCAGTCTTCCTTTTGTACCAAGGAACACTGTGTTAAAATTTCATAAGGATTGGTCAAATGGAACTTAAGTTATTGACCAAAAATAAAAGTGTCAACAGACGACGACAACGACGACGACAGCACCATACCATTATACGACCTCAAACTTTTTGCGGTCGTATAAAAAGATTAATAGTGTCAGAAATATTTCGTTTTACAACTAATTAAGCAACATCTGGCCTAATAAACTTGGCAATATTGTTAGATACCAGGTATGGAACACCCTAATTATTAATAAAAACAGGTTGAACGAAATTATGACAATAACCAAAATCATTTAAAACATTCAGAAATATTTAATAATAAACATCGCATACTTGCCAACTTTTGAAAATCTCCATGGGGGTTTTCATGTTACATGATCTAAATGTTCATTAGAATTGACGAACCAACTGAATAATTAAACACTAGTTTAAATATCTAAAAAAAAATACATTATATATAATGTGATTAAGGACTGCCCTCTATAGTTTTTTTAATGTGCAGACAATCTTCTTCTCCAGGAGCACATCTTTAATATATGTACAAAATCTTCCCGGCAGAAAAACTAGACAGAAGTAGACAAATAGGATGCACATACAATGTATACTGGTAGCTCATATTATCGTGGTACATAGCTAAGTAGAAACTGACGTCACAGTTAAAAATTTGGTTGAAATGAATGTGAATTCCACTATATAATGGAACCCACGATATAATGAGAAGCCACTTTACTTTTTAGACAGATTGTGGGAAAGAAACGGGTAAATCTAAAATGTCTCTCACTTGTTGTCAAGCATGCATAATAAAACATAATGAAACTCAGTTATCTTTAACAGAGTCATGAAACCACCCAAATTCAAATTTTTTCATGCCTTTCACTTCAATCCATGTTATATATATCCCACATTCACATTAAAATATCACATGAACTCTTTTTAAGCATAAAATTTCATATTTTATTCATAAGCTGTATATTTATCACTTTTGCCATACACTTTATTCACTGGATATTTTCGCTTGTTCTGTTCAAATTTCTGTAAAACAGCATCAGGAAGATCAATGTTACATTTATCTGCAAATCGAATAAGATATATCAAAATGTCACTAATTTCCTGTCCTACATGTTTCTTCTCTTCCTCAGTAAAATCTGAAACAAAACAAAAAATGGCAAACAAGGCACTTAGGGAATAAGAAAAAAAGTGGTATTCAATATCAAGTGTACATCGGAGTATACCATAGATGACAAACTTACTTTTTCCTCATTTTTTAATTACAAAAATGCATACCATATATGCAGAATGAATACAAGATTCAACAAATCAAACTGGTGTTCTTTTGTAGTTTTCCTGGAACAGAAAATGTCCCAAGAAAAATGTTTGAGGCCTTATCTGCATTAAATACTGCACTGTTTTTGGAAAACCAGTACATTAATGCATGTTATTAAATTTGATTTGCAATGGATGCATATTCTGTAAGTCTCATACAATTTTGGAAGTTCCGGGATCAAAACTTGTACCCTGAGGTTACATTTTAAACAAAGATATATGACGTTTCAAACAAAAAATTGGAACATCATAATCTTCAGATGTCATTTTTTGGCAGGAAATGTTTTTGAATTGCCTGTTTATTGTTGATTCTCGTGAGTCACATGACGAGACTTACAGACCCTATTGCCTTTACTTATTACAACTGTGGTCTTGGCAAACATTAAATGTTGTTTGAAAATTTATATATTTATACTGTTTCTGTATCCTTGATCTGTAAT
>MJUU01057176.1:55393-70234 GCA_002080025.1 Modiolus philippinarum | reverse complement strand
CTAGCTTCTTTTTGTGTCCATCTAATTATTGTGTCAAGCTCTTTACTGTGTCCACATTCACTTTAAACTACTTTTGTTGAAATTTCAGTGGTCGACATGCTGCGGTCGTATCATGCTGCGCTCGGCGTAGCCCTTTATTCTAAATATGTCAAATCTTTATTTTTCATCGGATTTCGATGGGATTTTTTTCTTTGGATTCCTCTTGAGCTAAGCTTTCAGTGGTATGTCAACGGATTTTTTGTAGCTCTTACTGTTTCGGAGCTACAAGGGGTCAAAGGGGCCAAAATTGCAATTTTTCTAAATGTGTCATATCTTTATTTTTCATCAGATTTCGATGGATTTTTTCTTTGAATTTCTATGGATGTAAAGTTTTAGTTGAAAGTACATATTTTGCATAGCTCTTACGGTTTTTTATCAGTAAGTAATCAAAAGGGTTTTTTCCCTATTTTATTTCTAGCTAATAACTGTGTCTAGCTTCTTTTTGTGTCCATCTAATTATTGTGTCAAGCTCTTTACTGTGTCCACATTCACTTTAAACTACTTTTGTTGAAATTTCAGTGGTCGACATGCTGCGGTCGTATCATGCTGCGCTTTGCATAGCCCTTTATTTTATAATAAATGATGAATGATCAATATTCTATAATAAATAAAGACACTACATAATTTGAAAACCTTGATATTATGAACTTGAGGAGTGACAATCCTTTAAATGTTACTGCATAAGTTTCCACTTTCTTGATGTAAGCTGTCATGAATCATAATGATTATTACCAGTACTTATTATTTGACTTTTATTTTAGAGATAACTCATTGAAGGACAAAATGAAGGAAACATCTGACCACAGATGTACAAGGATTATGCGTAAAGAACATCTAGTTCATTTACTGGAGAGAGGTCCATGTGAGGTAGCTTACCAAAAAAGATGTGGTTGGTTTAGCCTGGATATGTGTACATTCTATGAGTAAGTACAATATGTATATTTAACCAAGATAGACCTGGTTGGTAAAGATTAGTGGTAAATAAGTAAATATTTATATGCCCCCAAGATGTAAAGCCATAGGCATATTTTACACCTGTCCGTCTGTTTGTCTGTCTGTAAGAATTAGCAGGTGCATCATATGTGTCTTACAGACACAAATTACTTACCTAGGGGATGGAGATAGCTCATGATATTTGGAGTGTGAGATATTTTCTATCCTGCCCCCCCCTTTTCTTTGGAAAGGGGGGGGGGGCTGTCTTACTTAAGCACTTGTGAAAAATTCAAGATGTCTGTCATCCCTTCAAATTTTTATTCAATTTATCAAGTATAATTTGTTGTCTGATTTAATAATTCTTATTGTTTATCAGCAAGAATGAAAATGTATCTTTGAACCAGTAATTTATCATGAAGAGGGTCTCATGGGGGTCTAAGCACGACACGGGATCGATCGTTCTTCTGTAAGCGCGACTTGTGAAAGTCAAATTATTGTGCATAAAAACAATAAACAAAGTACAGCGGGATACGTGAAAAAATGAGATAAAAATGGTACAGGAATTCGGGAAAATAATAATTTTGCTAAGCGGGAATTTCAGTTTTTCGTTATTAAACACTTGAGTTTGTTACAATCAGTGACGTTCTGCAAGAAACATTTTGATCTTCGAATGGATCCTGTTTTTTTTTATATTGGAAAATACATCGACGGGATATTGGATGGCTAGTGCCCAAATCTATGCGGAATGTAAAAAGTTTTGTTGGAACCTGCTAATACTAACGTCTAGCGTATGAACATGAAAGCCTTTTTCAGAAATAGCCAGACCCTTTTATATGTTGAAGATAAAGGTGAAAATATTAAATGTCACAAGAATTTCAGGTGGCAACGGACAAACTCTTAAAAACTGTCTTGTGTAGGTCCAAGTTTTCGGATACCCATATACCAGTAAAACGTAAATATTAGACACTGATGCCAGCTTCTTTGCGATATGAGCTGTATTATCTCAAATACAGGATGACAAGGGGACCATGATAGCTATTTTAATAAAAGTTTGAATAAACCAGAACATGATTATTGTGCAACTCATCGTAAATTACTTGAAGTAGTGTCTGTCATTAAGCATGACGTTCCTTGTTAGGATAGATCATGGTGCCCTTGACTGGCCTTTAAATTTCAAGAAGCTTGAAGGTCTTATTGTGTTTGCAAGGTTTAATATCGTTATGCATTGTGTAAACACTTGATTCACTCAGGATGAACGGCAGTAATTCAACACAGGCATTGAAACATTGTATGCTTATAAATTTGATGGGTTCAGGATCAGCTTTACAATTATGGTCATTGTGTCTGAGTCTCGTCCAAAATGATCGACAGCTAGGTTTAAACTTTAATATTAAACTCAAATGCAAATACATTCGAAAGCATTTTCTTCCAAGCCGAGTGCTAATTACTTGACTTACACGATCAAAATATCCTATTATCCAGAAACACAAAAATGTATCTACTCTTTTTTTCTAAATAGTGAATAAGCGTGAATCGGGAAATCCAAAAAATGATAAGCGGGATATGGGAATTGAACAAAACAATAAGCGGGACCCTGATCAGAACCCCCCAATGAGACCCCCATGAACCGCGAGCCTCAGTGAACGTAAACCAATTGTGACATTATATTTTTCCCGGGAAGGCATTTGATATTTCTCTGTGAAATTCAAATCTAATCATGGTTTTGTGAGTAATTTTAGAGTATTAAGGCAAGAGAAAGTATCAAACTCTCTTGAAAAGGCTAAATATGTTGATCTCAAAGAATCAGGCTAAGGTATCTTTTGTCGTTCCCTCTGCATGCCTCGGGATGGACATGATATCTTACCCATCGGGTTTGAGATCAGCCTATCTTGCCTTTTCCCTTGGGATAGATACTATAAATACATTGCCAGGGTTATGTCATCCTCTGGTTGTCTCGCCCGCGATGAAAGGCACGGAAAGCGAGACATATGCGTACAAAGTATGGCGGCGGCGGTGTAAACTTTCATGTTAAGTTTTTGTGGTTAGGTCACTTTCTCAGTAACTATAAGTGGTAGGTCAATGATATATGGTATATAGGTTGGTCTTGAGTAGTACATGACAGTCTGCTATATGGCTTTTGTCTGTGACCTCAATTTCACTGTCCAGTGAACATGTAAAGTTTTTGTGCTTAGTTTAGTTTCTCAGTAACTGTAAGTGGTAGGTCAATGATATATGTTATGTAGGTTGGTCTTAGGTAGTACATGGCAGTCTGTCATATGGCTTTTGTCCTTGACCTCAATTCACGGTCTAGTGAGCATGTTAAGTTTTTGTGATTGTTAAAAGTTTGATTTTACCTTTATTCACTTATATAGCTAGTAGTACAGTAGTCCCATTAACTTATGAAAAACAAATAGAAAAGTTAATATTTGAATTCATCTGGGACGGGAAGAGGGATAAAGTAAAAGGGAATACATTAATAGGAGATTATGAACACGGAGGTCTAAAGGTACCACACATACATAGCTACTTTGAATCATTAAAAATTAATTGGATAGTTAGATTAAAGGAAGATTGTATAGCATCTTGGANAGACAGGCAATTATTCATATCATACATGGACACTATTGGACAGTGTACATAAAATATCATTAGATTAGATACTGATCATTGCCATCATAGACACTAATCCACCAGTCCCTTTGGGACTTTGATTCTAAATAGTGAATAAGCGTGAATCGGGAAATCCAAAAAATGATAAGCGGGATACGGGAATTGAACAAAACAATAAGCTGGACCCTGGATCAGAACCCCCCAAGAAGACTCCCATGAACCGCGAGCCTCAGTGAACGTAAACCAATTGTGACATTATATTTTTCCCGGGAAGGCATTTGATATTTCTCTGTGAAATTCAAATCTAATCATGGTTTTGTGAGTAATTTTAGAGTGTTAAGACAAGAGAAAGTATCAAACTCTCTTGAAAAGGCTAAATATGTTGATCTCAAAGAATCAGGCTAAGGTATCTTTTGTCGTTCCCTCTGCATGCCTCGGGATGGACATGATATCTTAGCCATCGGGTTTGAGATCAGCCTATCTTGCCTTTTCCCTTAGGATAGATACTATAAATACATTGCCAGGGTTATGTCATCCTTTGGTTGTCTCGCCCGCGACGAAAGGCATGGAAAGCGAGACATATGCGTACAAAGTAGACTCCCATGAACCGCGAGCCTCAGTGAACGTAAACCAATTGTGACATTATATTTTTCCCGGGAAGGCATTTGATATTTCTCTGTGAAATTCAAATCTAATCATGGTTTTGTGAGTAATTTTAGAGTGTTAAGACAAGAGAAAGTATCAAACTCTCTTGAAAAGGCTAAATATGTTGATCTCAAAGAATCAGGCTAAGGTATCTTTTGTCGTTCCCTCTGCATGCCTCGGGATGGACATGATATCTTAGCCATCGGGTTTGAGATCAGCCTATCTTGCCTTTTCCCTTAGGATAGATACTATAAATACATTGCCAGGGTTATGTCATCCTTTGGTTGTCTCGCCCGCGACGAAAGGCATGGAAAGCGAGACATATGCGTACAAAGTATGACGGCGGCGGCGTAAACTTTCATGTTAAGTTTTTGTGATTAGGTCACTTTCTCAGTAACTATAAGTGGTAGGTCAATGATATTTGGTATATAGGTTGGTCTTGAGTAATACATGACAGTCTGCTATACGGCTTTTTGTCTGTGACCTCAATTTCACGATCCAGTGAACATGTAAAGTTTTTGTGCTTAGTTTAGTTTCTCAGTAACTGTAAGTGGTAGGTCAATGATATNTTTGTATAATATCTATTAATATAATTATATTATGAATTATGAACATGTATGAATTGATTATTATCCTGGATAATCAATCAGATTTCACAGGAATGCTTCATTGTAGCTAGGTCAATGAAGTATGAATGTAACTAGCTTCTTGTTGAATAAATATATTTATTTGGTAAAAAAAAAAAAAGTTTTTGTGATTAGATTATTTTCTCAGTAACTATAAGTGGTAGGTCAATGATATATGGTATGTAGGTTGGTCTTAGGTAGTACATGACAGTCTGTCATATGGCTTTTGTCCTTGACCTCAATTTCATGGTCTAGTGAGCATGTTAAGTTTATATGATCAGGTCATTTTCTCATTAACTATAAGTGTAGGTCAATGATATTTTGTATATATGTTGGTCTTGGGTAGTACATGACAGTCTACTATATGGCTTTTGTCTGTGACCTCAATTTCATGGTCCAATGATCTTGTTAAATTTCCTAGTATCTATTAATGTAAGTTCCGTAATATTTGGTATGTGGGTTTGTCTTAGATGGAAGATGACAGCCTACTATTTTTTTTTATCCCTTGACCTCATTTTCACGGTCTAGTGAACATGTTTGGTTTTTCAGTATCTATCAGTGGTAGGTCACTGATATTTGGCATTTTGGTTTTGGGTGATTCATGACAGTCTGCTATATTGCATTTGTCAGTTAATCTAATATCACAGTGCAGCAAACATGATAAGTTTTCTGATTTAGGCAGTTTGAGTTTTCACATCTATTTTGCGACCAAGTAGGGACGGGCGAGACATCAATTTGGGTCCACACTTGTTTATAGGTAAATATAAGTATATTCTACAAAGCACTGGGACCTGTGCGGCTGAATGGTTTAGGTAGTTAGTTTACTTTTACAATCACTGTAGCATATCACCTTAGTGTACATGTACAATCACTGTAGCCTATCACCTCTGCTTTGTGATTTTGTGCCCCGTTTTGTAAATCACAGAAAAAGTACACTTATTAAACTTGCAACTGTACATGATAAGGTACATGTACATTGCATGTCAGTTACCTTCCAAGGTCAGTTGGTTTAATCTTTTATAACAAGTAAATGCAATATATAATGCATAGTACTTGTATAGAGAGCCTGTCATTGATGATGCCATGAGATGTGTACTGTATCATAACTTGTGTGATACAGTACATGTATTTTACCAAGATAGATGTGGTTGATAGATGAAATAATACACTCAGAAATTAATTCCGTATTTGGAGGCTTATTGCAATGTTTTGTAATAGCTTCATAGATTCAGATTTGTATTTAATAATTATTTTTTACATGCATACATTGTATATTTTTCAGGAAAGAGATATGTGAAAAAACCAGCAATGTTACTAAATATATGTATGAAAAAGTCAAAGTTTGCTGTGATGGGTTTATTGAAGCTCCTAATGGAACATGCATTAGTAAGCCTTATAGATCAGTATTATCACACTTCAATTTATATATTCTGACATCTATAAATAGTATAAACTCTCACCCTGAACAGAATTATTAAATTTCATATGATCGAAGCACTGACTGAGGCCAAATCATCTCTCTGTTCATTTCATTTTTAGAAGTTAACCTTTTTCTCATTTCTCAATATATTGATTTGATATTTAATACATACTGTAATTGTATCTTAATTTGTAACATGCAAGCTGTGAGTAGGGTTCAGGTTGGATAGTTTTACGATGGAATTTTTGAAATTGTGCACATTATCTTCGTGATACACCAATGTAAACGTTACATCTATTCTATTCTTTGCTCACCTTGTTAAAGCAAGGGACCTTTTGCAATCACTTTGCCACTAGCATCTGTCTGCTTGTCATGAACTCTTAGAAATAACCTTATACATGGTTTTTTGAAGTACTCTTCAAAAGTGGTGTCCTGCAGGCAGGCAGGTTGGGCCTTATTAAAGATACAGTGAAACCTGTCTAAACTGAACCCCTCTGGGACTGAAGATTTTGTTTGGTTTAGACAGGTGTCCGGTTTTCACAGTTGAAAATATAAAGAAATTGACAGAAAGGGTCCTCACATCATATTCGGTTTAGACAGGTTTTTGCTTAATCAAGGATTGGTTTAAACAGGTATCACTGTACATGTAGTTGCCAACAGGAAAAGTTAAATTTAGGCCCTGCATTGCTCTGTGGGGATTAAAATTCAAAGATCATCTCTGAAACTACATGGCTAATAAGATTCAAACTTCATAATAATGGTTCTGTATATGTTCCTTCAAAAAAGGATGCTGGCAGGCATGCATCATACCCAAAATGTCTGCAAGCAATGGACCCTATGACATAGAGGTCTATTCGCGTGGTCCAAAAAAAGATTCTAATACGGGACTTTCGAGATAGGAACTCTCATGTAATTGAAGGTGGAAACAATCGCCTCGGATACCAGTCAGAAGGAATACTGGATTTCTAAACCTATTGAAATAAATATATACCACATAAAAAACAAACCATTTCTGATATTGAAGTGCATTTATAATTTTTCCTATATGACAATTCTTTAATTAAATTTTAATTGACAGAAAAAAATTAACCTGAGGCACTACAAGTCGATTAAATATAAATCACTCTTAGCTCAACAGTGTTCTTTAATTAGTGATTCCTTCTCAATGTATTGATGCATTGATTTTTATACCCCGCCACACAAAGTGGTGAGGTATTATGTGATACCCTCAGTCGTGTGTCCGTCTGTCCGTGTGTCCGTCTGTCCGTCCCCCGAAGGTTTCCGACTGATAACTTGTGAACAAAATAACATAAGTTCTTCAAACTTGGTATGTGACTTGTTTACCACAAAACTCAGGCCAAGTACGATTTGGGGTTCAGAGGTCCAAGGGGTTCTGGAGTTATGCCCCTTTAAACTTTGAAATTTTTCCAATTTTAGGGTTTCCGACTGATAACTTGTGAATGAAATAATACATTGTCTTCAAACTTGGTATGTAACTTGTTAATAACAAAACACAGGCCAAGGTTGAATATTGGTTCAGAGGTCTAAGGGGTTCTGGAGTTTTGCCCCTTGAAACTTAGAAATTTTGCGAATTATAGGGTTCCTGACTGATAACTGGTGAATGAAATAACATACTGTCTTCTATTTTGGTATGTAAGTTGTTTGCCATAAAACACAGGCCAAGTATAATTTTGGGTTCAGAAGTACACAGGGATCTTGAGTTATGCCTCTTTAAACTTTGAAATTTTGTGAAACGTGGCAGGGTATCATGTAATGCACCATTACAGTACGGGTAAGGACTTATTTTGATAGATGTCGGACAATAGACATGTCGGACATCGTAAATCCGACATATGTCGGCTATAAGTCCCAGAAATTGGAATATATATACATAGAAATAAATTAATCATCTGTCGTGTACCTGTGATTATCACCTAATCTTGTTTACCTGTACACGTGAACAGAGTGTGCCAGTGAAAGGTAACATTAATTAGGTATCGGCGTGTGCTGGGGACATTTTATCAACCATATGAAAGAAATGCTTTTTATGCAATACGACCTCCGAGTTTGGTAATCAGGTTGTGATTTTTGCAACTGATAGCAATATTTAACTTCCTTGTTTATTTTTATCGCAAGTGTTTTGATCTACATTTATGACATTCAACATTTACTGTTTTCATTCAGTGTATTTTCTACTTAAAATCTTTTTCAAATTGTTTATTTTTGTAGTATTTACCATTTCTGTTGTTGTTTTCTCATGGAAATATATCCTCTGTCAGAGTTAATAATGTTCGATAGTTAAAACAATTTTTAGAAACCACTGAAAAACGTCAACAATAAATGAATTAAAGTCCTGATTAATCTTTTAAGTAGTTTCAGAAATAACCCACGTGAAATAACCATCCAGTGCAGTAAAACATATCAAGAAATTTAACTGTATATAAATTTGCAAACGAAGAACTACCGAGAAAACAGCATTAACAAAGAAACAAAGAAGCCACAACAGATCCTTGTGAAATTTGAATAAGTTTCAGAAACATTCATACACATCTACGAAAAAGTATCATACTCGTTAACACCATAACTTTGTATTATATCATCTAATGCTATACTTGTCAAACAGTTTGCGACATTCAAATTTTAAATTAAATAAAAATAAATAAAANAGGGGTCAACCCTTTGTCCCACAAGGGGTCTCGCCCTAACTCAAGTCAGAAACACCGATTACACACTAAATCTGAGGCAAAGCTCCTAGCTTTTGCCCCAGATTACTCCTTTCCTTCCTTATTTAGTTGCCACTGGTCCCACCAAGTGACAACTAAATGACTCCCTCGATTCCCAACCGATATCCTTTAATCCAAACTGGCAGATCAGAAATCCAGCTCCCAGCTGGATTGCTGACAATTATTTAGCGAGCGGTCGCTAAATAAGCTAAAAATCCCGCGAAGTTCAGACCTTTAACTGCACGCAAGCGTCAATGTTATAACCAAGTCCTGTTAAATGTCCCGCTGGTATGTAATCTAATATGAGCTATCAAATGACGTCTTGTTGCTTCAGAATATACACCAGAAAGAGACTGGGGCAACGTGGTTTCAGAGGAACATGATGCTGTTGTGTGGTCAGTTAAGATTCTCCCAAGCTCGAACACCGCCATGGTTCACTGGGTACTACACTTTTCTGGGCTACATACAGCAATCTTTCGAATTATTGATGAACACAGAGCAACGAAAACATTTCTTACCGGTAGTATAGTATCAATTAACCGAGTTATTTTATTTGGCAGATTAATACCCATTTAAGTGCCTGCACTTTATTCAGTCACGGTTTTAACAATTATGTGACTAAAAACAGAATGTGTGAATAGGCGCTCTTGCGTTTGAGTTGAGTGTTGAGGACATATAACTGGAACAAATAAGGACACCGTATTCCAAACAACGAAGTACTCCCTGTAGCGCTTGTGAATTGAGACAACTCGTTCTACTACAAATTAAAAGGCACTATTTTTATAGTACTATTTTCGAGGTCTGTCAAACATTGGCGTATTGAAATAGTGTAGTGCCCCCTGACAATATTATGATTGATTGATTAGTTAGAGTTTAACGTCCAATGAGCAATATTTCAGCTATATCAGGACGAGAACAAGTTAATCAATTCAATGAAGTATCAGAAGAAAGAAATAAAGGTGGAAGGGACAACCTGGGCAACGACTTTTGACTGCCACTGGAAAATTGGAGAAATGGGTAGGGGCAGGAAATTTAGCCTTCCATACGACACCCAGTGCGTCTGCTCTGACAATATTATGGCTTTGACATTTAACACAATCTGGGCACACAGAAGCTATAGTTAGTCTTCATATAAGCGGGAAGTTGATGCATCATTAAACCTGGTTTAACCCACCATTTTATTTAAAATGCCCGTTCCAAGTCGGGAATATGACGGCTTGCCAAAAATGTTCCGTGTCGGATTGAGTTCCCTGATTCAGTCGAATGTTATACGGATTTTCCTTACTGGTCTCTTCCTTTGATCGACCGCCGTGTGCGGTCCCGGCTTATGAATAGGCCCCCAGCATCCTCTGAGCTTGGAGTATGAGTCTTCCTAACAGAGGACCCCGAGGGAACCCCGGGATATAGAAATAGGACCTAGTATCTCCGGCTTGCGGGGTGAAACCCCTCCTAAACGGAGGCTGACCCCGAGGGTCCCGGGATATAGAAATAGGACCCATTCCGTGGTTGTGCGGGATTAATAAATACACAACCCATCTTTCGGATGGGATGTAAACTCAGGTCCACGTGTTGGAAGAAATGCCACGCTTCCTGCACGTTAAAAGAACCCTTGTAGCAAGCTCTTTTTGGGGTGGTCCGTAGGTGATCGGCTACAAGGCTAAATTCCCCGCCCTTGACGATTTCACCCTACTTTTCCAGTGGCAGTCAGAATTTCCCGTCCCATGGCCATTTCCATACCCCAAAGTGATTATTTATCAACAAACTTGTTCTCGTCTTGATATAGCTGAAATATTGCTGAGTAGACGTTAAACAATATTCAATCAATCAATCTTATGTAAGAACTTTTGGATTATGGCTTTCCATATTATTTGATATTAATGCTACAATCTATAAAAACGGGATGAGAATCTATGATATTATAGGATCGATCGGTGTCATCGTGGTTTGCATACATTTAATTACCCTACTAATTAAATAGTTAAGTAAACAAAAAAGACAATAGGTTCACAGACCTTGAAGATCTATAGTTTGTTTTAAATATGTACAAAAAAAATACATGAAATATATTTTTACCTGTATATTACTACAAATGTATGAATGCGTTTTCCGCAAATTTTTCAAATGTTAATTATTACGTTTCTGCAAATTAAAAGTTTACGTTTCCGCAAATTTTATGCATTACGTTTCCGAAAATTTACCTGGTTATTCAGGTAGCTTTCATTACAATTTCAATATGATTTCCTATATTTGGATGGATCCACACTATTTTGTTTTGGCTATTGGAATTAGCTTGAATAAGACTTCACTGATAAATCCAGATAAGATTTTGAACATGTTTACCTTAGAATTTGAAACACAAATATGATGTGAACATAATGGTCAGATATGTTCTCTTTTTAACCTGAAACAGACTTTAAAAAATATCAATACAACAAATACTTGTTGGCTATGATAGTACATGTTTCTTTTTAATATTGTATGTAATACTTTTGTACAAAATATTCGAATGTCACAAGTTATTAAAAAAGAAAAAAAGTTGAACGTTCAAAATTAATGGGATCATGTAGCGGTCGTCTTTATTATAATTTTTTAATTGGATATACTTAAGATTGTGAATATAAAGTCGTTCTTGCAGTTAATATGTGGGATAATGAAAGCATATCTCTTTATTATCATAGTAAGAACAACTAAAATTCTTTTTGAAAAAATTGGGTGGCCCTTAGAAGGGCCTTTTAAATGATTTCTTCTTTTCTGCCTATGATTTCATTCTTGCATCTTCTCTTTCATTTCATTTACTTCTCTGCATTTGTCATACGCATACATGGTGTACATTTCTCTAACCCCTTGGGCTGCTGATATCTGAATGCGTCAACTCCGACGGAATGTCATTCTACCATCTTCAATGGCCTTGTCATAACTATTCTGTAGATGGTGCAACCTGTAATTTAGTTGAACAATTTGTTCACAGGCTCTAAGAAATCTTCTCTCTTGTTCTTTGAGTTCAGTAATGTCCATCGATCTTACGAGGACTCAGTCGCCAATATTAAGTTCTGGCAGTTCTTTTGCTGATTTGTCATAATAGCACTTTGACTTTTGTCTTCTCATTTTAATCTTACATGGTACGTCCTTCACTTTTTTAGGTTGAAGTTGTTTCTCGGTTATCGGTAATAATGCCCTAGCTCGTCTTGACATCATTCGCTGAATAGGACTACTGTTCATATCTTGTGTTGGTGTGTTCCGCCAGTCAAGAATTGCTTTCCAGATNTCTTTGTTATCTCTATTTGCCTTTTTGATTAATCGTTTGGCTATTTTCACCGCTGACTCGGCTTTCCCATTTGATTGGCTATGAAACGGAGAACTAGTGATGTGTTCGAATTCCCAATCGTTCGAAAATTGTTTGAAAGAGTCACTTGAGAATTGTGGTCCATTATCGGTTATGACTTTGCTTGGTATTCCATAACGGCTAAAGTGTTCTTTCAAGCACTTGATGATTGCATCTGATGTTGTTGAAGTAAGTTCGTTTAGCTCCCAATAATCAGAATAATAGTCTACTGTCAAGAAATAGTCACGATCCTTGATCGAAAACAGATCGGTTCCAACTTTGTTCCACGGTAGCAATGAAATCGGGTGTGTCATCAACGGTTCTTTTGATTGCTTTGGTTGAAATTCGTTGCATGTGCTACACTGCTGAATATAATCCTTGATCTCACTATTCATTGACGGCCAGAAAATAGAGTCTCTTGCTTTTCTAAGGCACGCTTCTACAGTACGGGTAAGGACTTATTTTGATAGATGGCGGACAATAGACATGTCGGACATCGTAAATCCGACATATGTCGGCTATATAAAGTCCCAGAAATTGGAATATACATAGAAATAAATTAATCATCTGTCGTGTACCTGTGATTATCACCTAATCTTGTTTACCTGTACACGTGAACAGCGTGTGCCAGTGAAAGGTAACATTAATTAGGTATCGGCGTGTGCTGGGGACATTTTATCAACGATATTAAAGAAATGCTTTTTATGCAATACGACCTCCGAGTTTGGTAATCAAGTTGTGATTTTTGCAACAGATAGCAATATTTAACTTCCTTGTTTATTTTTATCGCAAGTGTTTTGATCTACGTTTATGACGTTCAACATTTACTGTTTTCATTCAGTGTATTTTCTACTTAAAATCTTTTTCAACTTGTTTATTTTTGTAGTGTTGTTGTTTTGTCATGGAAATATATCCTCTGTCAGAGTTAATAATGTTCGATAGTTAAAACAATTTTTAGAAACCACCGAAAAACGTCAACAATAAATGAATTAAATTTTAAGTAGTTTCAGAAATAACCCACGTGAAATAACCATCCAGTGCAGTAAAACATATCAAGAAATTTAACTGTATATAAATTTGCAAACGAAGAACTACCGAGAAAACAGCATTAACAAAGAAACAAAGAAGTCACAACAGATCCTTGTGAAATTTGAATAAGTTTCAGAAACATTCATACACATCTACGAAAAAGTATCCATAACTTTGTATTATATCATCTAATGCTATACCTTTCAAACAGTTTGCGACATTCAAATTTTAAATTAAATAAAAATAAATAAAAATATAGTTATATGTATTTTATTTTTGTTAAATATATCAAAGTTTTTATAACAAAAATCATTTCACATGTTTTAACAAATATCACATAAAAACTAGTGTCACATTTGAATTTCAATATTTGAATTGTCAATACTATTTGATGCACTAATTTTTCGGCTGTACAACTGGTCCGTGAGAAAAACACCGCTGCGCCTGTACTTCCAAAGCCCAAGCATCCACTCAAAGTACACGTCTGGGATGGGATTAGCCGAAGAGGAACAACATCTATCCTGATCTTCGAAAACATCATGAATGCCGATTTCTACATCAACACCATCCTTAAAATGGGATTGATACCTTTCATCAACAGAGTTTACCCTGATGGTCATCGTCTGCAACAGGACAACGACCCAAAGCACACAGCGAACGCGACCAAAGAATTCATGCTTGATAACAACATTAATTGGTGGGATGTTTGGCCTCCAGAATCACCAGACTTCAATCCAATAGAGATGGTATGGAGTATGATGAAATCCCATTTGTCGAAAAAGAACCTGAAGACGAAGGATGAACTCATCAGAGCCATCAACACATTTTGGCAAACTAAAATGACAGTTCCACAATGCAACTCTTTCATTAACCACATTTTCAAAGTTATGCCGATAGCAGTAGTTATTGGAGGCAAAGCGACAGGTGATCTGCCCAAAAAACTTTTTCCAGAGAGTTCATATGGAAAATCACTCCAGTACTACAATGACCAACTAAAGTTGACAGAATACCAGCAAGCCGTCTGCAGATTGAAGCTGANTGTGGTATAGGTTGACGTTGTGCCATCATGTAGTTCACTTTAGTTTGTAACCCCACTAGTAGTCTTTCAATCTCGGATTGGCGTGCATTCTGGATTTCGAGTTGTGTGCATATTGCGGCAAGTGCCTTCTGTACGCTGAATGCGGGTGGTTCCTGATGTGTAGGTGTTGTTTGTGTTGCTGTGGTTGTGGTCTTATCTGGAGTTGTTGAATCAGTTGGTGATGGTGCCGACAAATATGTTGGAAGTTGTGGCGATGCGGGTGGTGACCGATAACCATCCGGATCGCTGTTGCCCTCTGAGATGCTGACTAATGTTGCGGGTTTTTTTTTTGCTGCATGTGTTGGTTTAGAAGCGGGTCTTTTTCTCTTGTGTATGCGAAACGGCGAGTCTGGTGGTGATAGGCTTGAAGTAGATTGTGTAGGTGAAACTTGAGTAGGTGATGTTGTGTCTGTGTG
>MJUU01057176.1:26902-46246 GCA_002080025.1 Modiolus philippinarum | reverse complement strand
ACTTTCAAAGATCTTCTCCTCTGAAACTACTGAGCCAATTGAAACCAAACTTGGCCACAATAGTCCTTAGATGGTCCCCTGCAAAAAATGTGTTGTTTTTCAGATCCGTGCTATATCCAAGATGGCCGCCAGCGGGGATCATAGTTTTAACATTGGACCCTATGGGAAAATACTTTCAAAGATCTTCTCCTCAGAAACTACTGGGCCAATTAAACCAAACTTGGCTACAATAGTCCTTAGAAGGTCCCTTACAAAGAAGTTGTTTTTCAGATCCTAGCTATATCCAAGATGGTCGCCAGCGGGGATCATAGTTTTAACATTGGACCCTATGGGAAAACACATTCAAAGATCTCTCCTCTGAAACTACTGGGCAAATTGGAACCAAACTTGGCAAAAATAGTCTTTAGGTGGCCCATTGCAAAAAAGTCATTTTTCAGTTCTGTGCTTTATCCAAGATGTCCTCCAGCGGGGAACATAGTTTTAACATTGCGACCTTTTGGAAAACACATTCAAAGATCTTCTCTGAAACTTTTCAGCCAATTGGAACCAAACTTGGCCACAACAGTCTTTAGGTTGCCGCCCAACAAAAGAGTTGTTTTTCAGGTCTTTGCTTTATGCAAGATGGCTGCCAGCAGGGAACAGATTTAACATTTGACCCTTTGGGAAAACATTAAAATATCTTCTCCTGCAATTACTTGGCCAATAATGAAAACATACTTGGTCACAACAGACCATAGTTGTTCCCGTTTGAAAAATTTGCCTGGCTTGTCTTACATCGCATTCAAGATGGCCCCAGTGAGGAACATAGTTTGACCTTGAGACCCAACGGAAGCCTATCGGAAAGCATTTAAAGATGTTCTCCTCAGAAAATATTTAGTTAATTGGAACCAAAATTAGACTCAATGGTACCCTTCAAGAAAGGTGACAGCAGAACTGCGACCCCATCCAAAATATCTGCAAGTCTGGAATATAGTTTAACTTAAGATAATATAACATCAATGTCTATTAACAAATTTGAAAATAATGCCCTTAAAACATTGGGATTATTTTTACTGCATATGTCAGCAGTGGCCCAGGTGAGCGATACAGGCTCTTGAGAGCCTCTTGTTTAATTAAAACACGCTGGAAGTACATGTTCAAATTGAAGCTGTTTTCAGATTGGATGGTCTGGTTCAGACCGCAACGACGTGTTTTTATTATTGGTCGTCTTCAAGCCCTCCGAGCGGTGAGAATCGGAGACGGAAAGGGCTTGAATTATTCGAGTTAAATGAAGATATCATAACTCCAAAATAATGAAATTTCATAACTGGAGTAAACATCATCCCTAACAAAATCTACTAAAGTTTACTATTATGTAAAGGGATAAGACTTAATTCTGTTTCAGAGTTCATTAGTGTCTTTTCTGGAAAAAATGATTGTCACAATAAAAGTTGGTGTATACCATTTATAATTATTCTGTCAAGTATGATCTTCAGAATATATAAAGAGTTTCATATCAGACCATGATGTGCATGTATATGTATTAATCATTTATTATTGAAGTTTGATTTTCTCTCTATATTTTTAGACGTAAAAATAAACCTAAGAAAACACCAAACACAGAGAAAGATGATGCTGGAATGATAATGTTGACCAAATCTACATAGCTATAGGTTGAAAATTGTCATTTATAATCCATATTCATACCAGTTGCTTGGATTTTGTTTCTGGAACAAAATGAAGATAAACAATATTAGTTGCTTGGGATCTAAAACCATCAGATTTATATAAAGTTATATTACAAAATATTATATTACATTATCATATGTAATGGAAGCTTGTCTCAACATTTGTACAGTATGTAAAAGTATGTTCCAGGTATATTGATTTGGATAAAGTTAACATTATGTTATTCTGACTTACTTTCACCATGTAAAATCTGGATATCAAAACTATCTTGTAAGAATACCTTAATTTGGGGGTCTCAACGGTGCATCCCTTCCCCGAAATCATGTCAATTTTTCTTCACTTTCCTGTTCTGAAGTAAAGGCCACTTTTTCCTGATTCACCAGCTAAATTTTCAGTGGGTCCTGTGTTATGCCTGACATCCTTTCTGTTTTACAGTTCCAGTGTTTTGCCACAATCGGGTTTCTTGCAAATTGAAAAGGCTAATCTGGCTTGCAGCTTATATCCCATAGAGCCCTACCTAATAAAAAATACACAAAACAGTTGTTCTAAATACATATGATAATTTGATTGCTTAAAGTATGTTTTCATATCCTTTTGATCTATCATGACTGTCAATTTCTACTGCAGTAACACTAGGAAAATATCAGGCATACAAGTGATATTTACTGATGTTCAGAATAATTTTTACAGTATGTTTATGGAATCTGTTTCTCAAATGATTTCAAAGACATTTTGGACAAAAACATGACCCCCTTTTCTTCTGATCCGAAATAAATATGTTCTTTGAGCTTGACGTTTTCAGACATGGTTGCCTTTTTTGATGGCATCACAATAGTAAAGTTTGACAAAGGCAAACATATTTGACGTAATTGTGACAAGTAATTGTGAAAAATGGATTGCATATGAAAACTATTATTGCAGCTTATTTTGGTATTTTGTTAAAACAAGATTTTTTTGTTCTGTTATATGTTGATAGATATTCATCATATAAAAATAATTTGAATATGTTTAATTAAAAGATATCATTTTAAATTTAGTTAATTATCTAAAAGAGTTATTGAACATATGTCTGTCCTCGTCTATGTGATAGATGTATACACTGTATATTAAATTCTTTCTGCTTGTTGCAAGTTTTGATTTTTATTTTTATATAAGCTTGTTTTTAAACATTGAAAGTGGATTATATAGTGACAATGATGATAATTGGATTAGCATTCACACATAATGACTCATATCTCAGGAATCTGTCTTGTTTTGTCCTAATTTGCACAATGATGTATATAGCTGTATTGCAAGATTATTTAAGGAGTGTGGTTCAAACATATTTTGTTGTGTACATTTCTCTTCATATGTTTTTTTTTACCACTAAAAACAGAATTTTTGAAATTGTTGTAGTTATGGAAATACATGAAAATTTAATGAAGTGACTAGTCATTTACATACTTACTAAAGATGTTGTTTTTTATTTGTTTGTTACATATGTTTATGTATCTTTACATTTGTACCTAGTATAAATATAGATTCCATAACTGCATAGAGTGAGAATTATAGGTTTCATTATGAGTGAGGCTTGTATATCCCTTGTTATCAAATCGAGCTATTTAATTACACAATAATAATTAACGAGCTTCAGCGAGTTCATTATTATTTGTAATTAAATAGCGATATACAAGCCTCACGAGTTGTGAAACCTTTTTCTCTTATGATAAAATTCATCTGTAAATGGTGAATAAAAGGATATGGAGTAAATGCACATGAGACAAAGTCTCTACAAATACATGGTAAAAAACAAGCAAAGGAACAACGCTTTTATTGTTGTTCTTCATCTTGAAGTCAACCATTCTGTCATGTTCTCCCAATTATGTTAAGTTGGGAGAATTTAGTTTGTTATGTTTGTGAATACATTGAAGATTGATTATGTACTTTAAACTTATCCTTATAATGAATGTAAAGTCTAACAATAAATTTTCCCCGTATATAAAGTAGAAACTATAAACAACGTTAAGTGGTTTAGATGTAGGAACTATGTTGCATTATACGCACATGTACACAACAATCAATAGCAATGACAAGTACATGATTCCTCGCTGGTGACAAACCTGGGTGAAAGCTCGGTTGAAATGTAATTACAGTTTTAAACATCTATACAGTAATAAATTTAATTTCTGCTTGTCAATTAGGTAAAAATATTACAAAGGATTTGTAATTAAATGTAGGTGTAAATTTCTCTGTCTCTGCGGTAAGTGATTCTGATGTCAATTTCCACCCGTCAATGATCCCAGTACACATTACATCATAACATCAACACAGAACACGGGAAGGAAACTTATTTTTAGCAATAAAATATATCAAGTGGCCAATATATATTCAACTGTTTTGGGAGAATGAATTAATAGGCGTGTACACACGAAGCTCATTTTTTCATTTCTTCTTCTTTACATTGAAATAAAAAAAATAATGCAGATGACATAATGCAATGAGCACGGAATTTAAAAAAGAATTGCCATGACGTTGGTTTGACCTGATGTGTGACCTCTAGAACAACCAGTGAAAATACGGCTGAAAAGTTATCTAATCGTATGAAAGACCAATGAAATGATAGCATAAAAGTTATCACTAAGTGATACGAAAAATTATCTTATCGTGTAAGAAATAGATATTGCTGCCACATCATAAGAGAAATGACATTTCTACACTAGAGATAGATAAATTTTCAAATCTTTAAATGGGAGGCTTGATGAGCATTTTAAAAATTTGAAAATTTAACTATTGAGAGTGTAGAAATGTCATTTCTCACAAGATACAGTTTATGGAATCTGTTTCTCAGATTTTGGAAAAAAACATGACCCTTCTTTTCTTCTGATCCGAAATAAATGTGTTCTTTGAGCTTAACGTTATCAGGTATGGTTGCCTTTTTTGATGGCATCACAATGGTAAAGTTTGACAAAGGCAAACATATTTGACGTAATTGTGACAAGTAATTGTGAATGATGGATTGCATATGAAAATTATTATTGCAGCTTATTTTGGTATTTTGTTAAAACAAAAATTTGTTGTTCTGTTATATGTTGATAGATATTCATCATATAAAAATAATTTGAATATGTTTGATTAAAAGAAATCATTATAAAATTAGTTAATTATGTAAAACAGTTGATGAACCTGTTCCTTGTAGCACAAAGCATTTCATACGTATGTAGGTAAGAATTTCACTCTGAAATCACTGGTTGTTTGTATCATAGCATAAGGCAAGCCCATTTTTCAACACCTACTATCTACACATTTCCATCAACCATGTACATGTATAGTATTAGGCATACCATAACATCCTTCCAGATCTTTTTGGAATTGAGTACAGTTTATTTCCATGACAGAAGTTTGCTAGGGAAGCAACAGTATAACACATGAGTGATACATTCTCAAAGAATAACTAACTTCATGAAAGACCCAAATGTATATAGTTTGTGTATTTTTTTAATGATCGTAACAGGAAGAATGATTTGATCATTGTAACTCCTACCTATAATTATTTAAATCACATTCTTTCTATTCAATAGTGGTATTCTTTGGTTAATTTAATAGTGTTTTTGCAACATTTTGGACTTTTGCAACACTTGTGAAACACATCCGGGAACACCTGATGTCACTCTTGTTTTTTGAGAGTTCACACTGTTAGTGCTTTAAATTTTTTGTGTTGTGTATGTAGTGTTCGTGTGTTTTGTGGGCATGTGGTGTCTTCCGTCTTTTGGTGTTCTTGATTTTGCCTTGTCTCTAGACTTTGATTTGTGTAATCTTGTGCTTTGTTCCTTTGGTATTCTACTGCTGTTGTTTTGTTCCAAGAATAACTAAATATAATGTTGCAATTTTTGTGTGACATCTCGGTAATTCAAGATGGTTATTTGCATAGATTTATATATAAAAGAGCAACATTCATTGATACAATCAAACCAGTCTTATGTGACCTTCCAAGGGGACCTCAAATAGGGTCACATAGACAAGTCTTTAATACAGGTTTAATTTACCAAGAAAGCATTATGAAGGGATATTAGAATTAGGGTCAATTGAGACAAGTTTTTCTTAACAGAGGTGGTCGGTAAGGCAGGTTTGACTATATTCTCATTTTACTGAGTTCTGGTTTTATTTTTTTGTTCATTTATATGTTTTGTTGCTCTGTTTTGCCACATTAATCCATATACTCTAAACTTAATTATTACTGTTGTATATTTACTGCCTGTATTTTTTATGTGTAGTTTTCACATTTTAAGTGCTATATTTTTTGTTTTGAGATTGTTGTTGGATTTTTCAGTATGTTTTTCTTTTGGACTTTTTTCATTTTAAATATTACATAGATGTTTTAGTATTGCACTGTTGCTGTTTGTATTTATTCCATGAAAGGCTTTAGATGAATACAATACCATAATTTAACAACCTAGAAATATGATTACTGTCAAACTTGTGTGATGTCAAATTGTGGTAATTAATAAAGTCAAAAGAGCAGAGAAGTAATTATTTATCCAATCAGAAGCCACCTGGCAGTATAATGATAAATATTTAAATGAAAATTTTGCCTTCAAGATGTAATTTTCACCAATGATTACACACAGTGTAGATGGTTTGAATATAAGTGGTGTGATGATTTTTTTTTAAATCTTATGGCGGGTTTCCTGGCGCTTTAACGTATTATATTTGCAATTCTTCAATGAACATACCAATATTCCTAAAGTAACACATATAACAAGTCCTTCTAAACTCCTGTCTTTTATTTGCCAATCAACCAATCAAGATTCTATAGAAATTCTATGTATACCAATTTGTACTGCCTGAAGGGGTTTACCTTGATACTCCAGTAATGACAAATTGGTATACAAAAGAATTCTATAGAATCTTGATTGGTTGATTGACAAAGAAAAGATAGGAGTTTTGAAGGAGTTGTTATAGGTGTTACTTGAGGAATATTAGTATGTTTATTGAAGAATTGCAAATATAATATGTTATTGAGCCAGGAAATCTGCCATAAAATGTTAGTTCTACACTATATATTGACTAACAATAAAAAATCTAATGATTAATGGGATGTAAGATTGGTGCAGTTTATTTTTATCGCATAATGTATATTTTCTAAAATCATTTAATGATCAATATTGTTCAGTAATTAAAGTGAAACTACACTCAAAAATGAAAATTTGATATGTTATTCTTCATGCATTAAATATTCATAATACTCCGATACTAATATTATATTTTAACAGATAAAGTACTAAAAGCGAATACAAAATTGAAATTTTATCGTTGTGGGGACAGCCATTTTGAACATTTTTAACTAATAACCGAATAATATAGAAAATGAAATAAACTACAATGGCTAGTAAGACAGCATTTCTACTACACAATTATGTCAAATAGCATGATTTTTATTTAAGCCAAGTTGAGTATTTTCAATGTATATATTTTCCTCGTTTTAGTCAGAGAAACATAAAATGTGGAATAAATTTAATTTGACAGAATCAATCATAATGCATGCATATTTTACCAGATGCAGACATAATTTCGTCTTTTTTTAATAAAAACAGACTAATATGTTTAAAACGATTGTAAATTGTGTCAGATGACAAGATTGTATATTGTGTGTCAAATAGCCACACGCTGGCACGAGCCATGTTGTATAGGTCACCTGCTGATCGGAGATATTTGATTAACGGAATATACAACAGGTGTCTTTTGACAGTCCAGGTAATTATGATGCACAATTCATAAGTCCATACACATTTGAAGTCTGTTCCCGTGATTTCATTCCTGTTGACTTTTTTCGCAGGGAAAATAATATAAAGCATTGATCTACCTCGGAACAAGCATGTATTAAGAAAGAACCAATTATGTAAGCAATAATTATTGCATATTTTGGTCGGAAAATCTTCCATAAGATTTTATTTTGTCCATGTAGTGTGTTACAATAGCATAATTCGCCGATCGTGAAGATTTCTTAGGCAAAAGCCGACTGAGTGAAAATTTCGCTTTTTAAGTCAAACGAGTAAATGACATTTATAAAACAGCTGTCCTAGTGATCTGCAAGGAAAAAAAAACAACTTTTGGCAAACTGGTCGTAGTTGCATTTTATGTCCAATAAAATTAGAGTCAGGTGTATTAAAATATGTTCTAGTTTACAACGATCTAGTAATGCATAGCTTGCTTTGTTGATTTACAAGAAAACTGCATGAAGGCTGTAGGCTGTAAAAGCGGCATAGAAATATACAACAGCTGCAATGTGCACGATGTAAAATCCCATTTTTGCATAGGTTTTTTTTTTTTTTTTTTTTTTTTTGAACATTTTACTAATTAAATCTTGATGCCAGTGAAAATAAATATTATAATCCGACTTACCACGAAAATAAATAATTTAATTTCGATTTGCAGAATAAATTTTTTGTTGCAAATGCAAATAAATAATTTGATATGACATTTAGTGAAAATAAATAATTTGTCCAAGATTTTTGTGAAAATAAATATTCTAGGCAAAATCGCCCAAGCCCTCCCCTGAAAATCAAATGGTTGTCCCCTAAATACAAGAGAGTTATTGAATTGTCATTAAATGGGTGTACTGTCTGTTTTACACGTTGTTTGTCTGCCAGGTGACATGTGATTTGTGTGCCTGTCAGGTGACACATGATTTGAATACACAACTAAGTCATTCTGGATACCGATGTTTGTTTCTGTGAAATAATTCACAAAACCTTTAGGTAATGGAGAAGCTACCATACGTTGTCTTTGTAAACTATCATTGTGGATGTGAAAAAATAAAATAAAACGAATACATTGATAGGGGATCGAAATGTTACAAAATCGAGGTCACAATAGTTTCTAGTAGAAGACGCTCTTCGTGAAAACTTGCAAACAAAACATTACTAAATTGACAGATTTTAATTTGATTTTGTGGTCTGTAATCGGTCAAAAATACAGAATGCAAAGACGATTTTGGTTATCGATACGATTTTCATCTTATTTACCAGTCCTATCCTCCCATCAAAGCTTAAAAATTTCGTTCAGTTCAAAAAGAGAATTTTCGTGAGCAAAGTCTGATTTTTTGGATTAGTGTCTATCCAAAGGATAGAATTCTATCCTATGTTACGACCCAGGTTGACCAACCTCACGCAATCAAACATTAGTGATCATACCCATGCTAAAAGAATCCTTTTCAGGAAACCTCGTACACATCTTTCTGATCTCATAAAAAACTCTGACAGTCAATAGTCTATTTTCATTGAACATTAATTTGATTTCCCGAACTTTTCAACACTTAAATGGTGCCCGAATTCGTTAATTAATCACCGAATGAATTTCCCATTCATAAAATTTTGTGTGTAGATGTATGAATATGGAAGACAGATGTCTTTGCGTAAACGTACTTCCCTGAACCGTCAATGAAACAATGTAGCTGTTTTGAAATAAATCATAAAAGAACATCGCATTGGAAATAAAAAAAATCAAATTCATTAGCCGTCGTGAACAACGGTCCATTATTTACAATCTACGGAAGACGTAATGTTTGTTTACATTTTTAGTTATCAATGAATGGAAAAGTACGGCTGTTCCACGTTGGCTGTTCCATTATACTTGTTGCGATTGTCATTTAGTGTCTTCTCCGAGGTCCGCGTTCGGTATTCATGTAATGGCCGACCCAAACTGAAGAAGTCGTACATCGGTAAATACAAAGTATTACCTGGAAACAGTTGTCAAGGTGTATATTCCGAAACAGACGATATTTTGCAACGATTGGGGTTGGAATTGACTAAATTCGAAATAGGATCAGACAGTGGTGTTGATCTGTTGATTGCTGTTCGTTCAACAATGTTGAGTCCGGGGTGCCGTTGATCGATCAGAGTTTGATCAAACAAAACTTGAGATAATGTCATATGAGTATTTGCAATGCATAACAGTCATTTTTCAATTGCATGAGAATGTATATCATAGCGCGAATTGAGATATGCATGGGTATGATCACTAATGTTGCACAAAGGACTTGGCACAGATCATCGTTTTCATGTCTTCGTGTGTTTCTTGGACGAATTATTATCTCCATAATTAAAGAGCAGGGTATTGCTGCTCATGTCTTGTCAGCTTTTGCGTCTTGTCAGCATTCACACATCTTTCATTCAGGTCTCTTCTTTAGAATTATATTTCAAACTGTACTTGATCAAGATGGTGCTGTCATTGTTTAGTCTATGTTGAGTGTACAGCAGGGAACCCATAATATGTAATAGGTTTCTGGTATAAAATCAAAATTCTTTGAATATTTGTCTCTAATGGTTTGATTGCCATTGATTGGATGGTGTGATCAAATGAAGATGGCCACCAGTAAATACTTGCTGACTGTCAGAAAGGCATGTTAATTTTTTATGCCCCTGTGACGAAAAGTCGGTGGGCATATTGTTTTACCCTTGTTCGTTCGTCCGTCCGTCTGTCCGTACGAATAAAAAACAACTATTCATGTTTTTTTAGAAAGTTTGCAAACAAATTCCAACTACTTTAAAGAAATCTAACTTACAATAAGTAGATGTGCACACACATATCTTTTGGAATATTCAAAATGGCCGCCGTTGCCATGGAAACTGAAAAAAGGCGGGAAAATTCAAAGTGCTTCAAATTTGATAACTCTTTACAAGAAGGATGCCTAGCACCCATAGAAATGATTTTGGGTCTCAGAATTTAAAAAAAAAACTGGAAAAAGGCGGGAAAATTCAAAGTGCCTCAGAATGGATGAAACTTCACAGAAAGATTATCTAGCACCCATAGAATTGATTTTCCGGCTCAGAACTTCCCTTTTATGTATTTTGGAAAAAGGAGAGGCATATCATTGTGTCCATACTTGTACTGTGTCAATACACCCTTCAATTTGCACATCCCTTTTGATTCAGGGTTCAATGAGCGGGGGCATGATTGGTTGCCATTCGGCGACAGCTCTAGTTTGATGAGCATTCCTTTCTTGGTTTTGATATCATCATTATAATTAGACCCATAGTAAAAAATGAGTAATTATGCACGACATAGACAGGCAATTATTCATATCATACATGGACACTAGTGTACAGTGTACATAAAATATCAATAGATTAGATACTGATCATTGCCATCATAGACACTAATCCACCAGTCCCTTTGGGACTTTGATTTTTAATCAAGGACATTTTGATTAAAAATGGCATGTTGAAAATTAGCTAGTTCTTATCTATTTTAATTCTTCTATAAAGTTTTATTTATTTATTTATTTTCTGTTTTCATCGACTCGATTTGTATTTCATTTTACTCAGAAACATCACAGGTAAATGATTTCTCTCAAATCATCAATGTTTTTCACACCTGCAAGTTGACATGTGACCAATTATCCAATTAACGAAAGTAGCAATAAACGACTATTGGTGACCGTTTACATCAAAGGTTTCAAACGCCCGAGGCAATATCAGAAATGTTACCTGGTGTTTTTTGTTACATTTTTGTGTAATTATTTTATTGCAACAAATTCCATCTTTTAAATACAGACGAAGAAAAACACATTTCACTGGGATTTTGTAGACATTTCGGATGCATCATTTTGGATATTTAAAGTAGATAAATTAATAATATGCAAAAAGGGAATAAAACGTAGTTTTTTGTAACTGCATTTTGAATGCACACTTTCAATTGCAATAGTTGGTACATTGTAGTGATCTTTACCAGTATGGTTAATGATACTAATTTTTTGTCCAATCAAACGGTTCAAAAGCAATCATGTGATTAACACGTGGTTAAAGTATCTATGACGTATTGAGATACCGGAAGTGATCCAGATTTGAGAAAATTATAATACAAAAACTCATATTTCTCTAAAACCACTTAAGAGATCGAGGTCGGGTTTTCACCAATTGATATAGAATAACATGTAATTATGGAAAAAAGGTGTAGTTTCACTTTAAACAGGGATGTCCGAACAGTCGTCCTCAAGGAAATGCTTTACCCAGTGTAACATTTAATTTTTGAGGACAATATTTCTTATTATTATTTTCTTATATTTTTGGAGTGCTGTACGTGATTTGTTAAAAGGTTGTCACAGGATTATGTATATTTCTAAGAGTTGTCAATAAAACGTGGAATTGACTTTACGTATTGACTTCGTGCTAAAAATAGATCAGCCAGTTTAACAATCATTTTAAATACAATCGGTAAAAGCCAAACTGACTTGTAGTAAAGATGGATAATTAATATCAAATGATTAAAAATAATGTTTTCTTACACATGATTAATGTTAGTCTAGTCTATATTTATTTGATCCCATGTAATTTCAGTTCGAAAACTCTCAATTGAACAAAAGCAAACAATACAAAAATAAGAAACACTGTTGTCAAAAACTTTATTTTGAAATATTGATCTGCCGTTTTTATGTTGTATAAGACAGTATGTGTCAATTTCTAGTTCCGCCAAATAGAATTTTATTATTCAATGAGAATTTTATGCATGGTTGTTAGATTCATGTCATTATTTTGAAATTTGTGAGGCAATTCATTTATCTATAAAAGCTATAAAAATAACATTTGGAAAACATGGAAAATATTAAAACAATTGTAGCCTATTGAATTCGGTCAATACAGAAATTTATTGACATGAGAAAAAGTATATTGACACTCGGACTTCGTCCTCGGTCAATATACATTTCTCATGTCAATAAATTTCTGCATTGACCTTATCAATAGGCTATAATTGTATATTGTCACATTTGAATATGGTTATGACATTGAACATCTTATTTTGTGCAAATAAACCTGAGGACATTATCATGGTTGTTACATTATAGCAATTGATATACATGTACTAGTAGATAAGTGATTGCAGAATAACAATTTCCAAATGATAAGTCAGTCTTATACAATGTCTTATATTCTTTTATCAAGATACATTTGTCTTGTGTGAATGTTTTAAATATATGGAAAATACTCATAAGGTGTTAGGACCAATGTTTGTTTGTAAATATATTTATGAAGGATTTATCTTTTGATATGTTTATATCAATAACATGTTAGCTGTTTTAAGATTAGTACTTGTTATCTGTAGGTTTTAATTGTGATCTACTGTTAGCATTAGCTTGGTTTACAGTGCTGTTGATTCAGAAAATATTGAATTGCAATAGTAAGGATAGTCTGGATTCCACAATGACTCTAGTTTTACCTCTTCTAAATGTTGTTATTGATTGCTCTTATTATGTAAATGTCAGAATTCTTTATCAAATAAAGTTTGTCTTAAGCCCTCCTATTGAAAGATAAGTTCAGTTGTGACCCTCCCTCTTTCAAGCCTTATTTCAGCACCATTTGTAATATTTGGACTTAAATCTTAATTTTATCACATTTTTGACAGATGACATTTTGTAACAGTATTTTGATATTTTAACTTTTTGATGTTTGGAAATCTGTTAACAGGTTAAAATGGAAATTTTCCCAAGTGTGTATTTTTTGCTACATTAGACAAAAAATCCACAACTTTGTCCTCAGCGCAAATAATCTGGTTTTGAAGTGTTGTATGTAAAAGCAAAGGCATGATCAAAATTGTGAACGATTAGTGCAAATATTACCCCTCACAAAATTTTTGTCTCGCAAAATTGCAAAAAAACCTTCTGCTACAATTTCCATGTTTCCTGTAATGTAATGTGTTAAAAGTGCAGTTTTTGTGCAATATGTTTTGATTTCATTGTAACGGTACTGATTGAAATACATGAATTCTAAAATATCTAGAAGTGTGTTTTTTTTTCATATATATGCATTCACATGAAAACAAATGTATAATAATTATACCCTCTCCCAGTAGAGTTTGGGAGAGAATATAGCGTTTTGCCTTATATCTGTTACCATGTAGCCTTTGCTGCACAAGCTATAGAGGTATGAGTTTTTGTCTTTAGATGCTTCTTGGATATTACTTTAACAAGCTGGTCACATTATCCTACATGTCATGAATGAATGACCCAATTGAAAGTTTTTGATAAGTTCAGATCTGAGACATTAGAGCAGGGAATGATATTTTGTCAGTAGATGAGACTTGGAGAGTCAAGAGATCCTTGACAAAGACTAGATCACCTTGACCTCTATTCCATGCACGAGTGGCTTTGGTTCAGGTTTTTGCTAACCCGGATCTGAGAAACAGAACAGATAGATGAAGAATCTTTTCTTAGTAAATGTGCATTTGATACTCACGATCTTTCTGATCAAAATAAAGTCGCCTTGACATATTTCATGTCTTTAGTGACTATAAAGGCAAGCCCAGATCTGGTATATTAGAGGAGGTAGAGGAATGACATTATGTTTGTAGATGTGCCTTTTGGTAGGCACGATGTTTCTGAAAAATATAAAGTCACTTGACTTAAACTTGGCCACAATAATCCTTGGGTGGTCCCTACAAAAAAGGTGTTTTTCAGGTCCATGCCATATCCAAGATGGCCCACAGCGGGAAACATAGTTTTAACATTGGACCCTATGGGAAAACACATTCAAAGATTTTCTTCTCTGAAACTAATGAGCCAATTGGCGCCAAACTTGGCCACAATAGTCCTTTGGTGGTCCCTTACAAAAAAGGTGTTTTTCAGGTCCATGCCATATCCAAGATGGCCGACAGCGGAAAACATAGTTTTAACATTGGACCTTATGGGAAAACACATTCAAAGATCTTCTCCTCTGAAACTACTGGGCCAATTGGAACCAAACTTGGCCACAATAGTCCTTGGGTGGTCCCCTACAAAAAAAGTCGTTTTTCAGGTCCATGCCATATCCAAGATGGCCGACAGCTGGAAACATAGTTTTAACATTGGACCCCATTGGAAAACACATTAAAAGATCTTCTTCTCTGAAACTACTGAGCCGATTGGCACAAAACTTGGCCTCAATGGTCCTTTGGTAGTCCCTTACAAAAAAGGTGTTTTTCAGGTCTGCACGATATCCAAGATGGCCTACAGCAGGAAACATAGTTTTAACATTGGACCCTATGGGAAAACACATTCAAAGATCTTCTTCTCTGAAACTATTAAGCCAATTTGCACCAAACTTGGCCACAATAGTCCTTTGGTAGTCCCTTACAAAAAAGGTGTTTTTCAGGTCTGCGATATATCCAAGATGGCCGCCAGCAGGAAACATAGCTTTAACATTGGACCCTTTGGGAAAACACATTTAAAGACTCTGAAACTACTGATGCAATTGGCACCAAACTTGGCCACAATAGTCCTTTGGTGGTCCCTTACAAAAAAGGTGTTTTTCAGGTCTGCACCATATCCAAGATGGCCACCAGCAGGAAACATAGTTTTAACATTGGACCCTATGGGAAAACACATTCAAAGGTCTTCTTCTCTGAAACTATTAAGCCAATTGGCACCACACTTGGCCACATTAGCCCTTTGGTGGTCCCTTACAAAAAAGGTGTTTTCAGGTCCGTGCGGTATCTAATGTGGCCACCAGTGGAAACATAGTTTTAACATTGGACCTATGGGAAAACACATTCAAAGATCTTCTCTGAAACTATTAAGCCAATTGGCTCCAAAGTCCTTTGGTGGTCCCTTACAAAAAAATGTGTTTTTCAGGTCCGCGCTATATCCAAGATGGCCGACAGCGGGAAACATAGTTTTAACATTGGACCCTTTCGGAAAAAACATTCAAAGACTCTGAAACTTTGGCTTAATAGTTTCAGAGAAGAAGATCTTTGAATGTGTTTTCCCATACGGTCCAATGTTAAAAACTATGTTTCCTGCTGGTGGCCATCTTGGATATCGTGCAGAACTGAAAAACAACTTTTTTGTAAGGGACACCAAAGGACTATTGAGGCCAAATTTTGTGCCAATCGACTCAGTAGTTTCAGAGAAGAAGATCTTTTAATGTGTTTTCCCATAGGGTCCAATGTTAAAACTATGTTTCCCGCTTGCGGCCATCTTGGATATAATGCAGACCTGAAAAACACCTTTTTTGTAAGGGACCACCAAAGGACTATTGTGGCCAATTGGCACCAAACCTGGCCATAATAGTCCTTTGGTGGTCCCTTACAAAAAAGGTGTTTTTCAGGTCCGCGCTATATCCAAGATGGCCGACAGCGGGAAACATAGTTTTAACATTGGACCCTTTGGGAAAACACATTCAAAGACTCTGAAACTACTGAGCCAATTGGCACCAAACTCGGCCACAATAGTCCTTTGGTGGTCCCTTACAAAACAGGTGTTTTTCAGGTCTTCGCTATATCCAAGATGGCCGCAAGCGGGAAACTGGACCCTATGGGAAAACACATTCAAAGATTTTCTTCTCTGAAACTATCAAGCCCAAACGTTGTCACAAAAGTCCTTGGATGGTTCCTTACTTGAAAGGTGTTTTTCAGGTTTGCGCTATATCCAAAATGGCCACCAGTGGGGAACATAGTTTTAACATTGGACCTATGGGAAAAGAAATTCAAAGATCTTCTCCTCTGAAACTGGGTAGTCAATTGGTACCAAACTTGGCCGCAATAATCCTTGAGTGGTCCCTTACAAAAGAGATGTTTTTCAGGTTCACGCTTTATCCAATGTGGCCGCCAGCGGGAAACATAGTTTTAACATTGGACCCTATGGGAAAACACATTCAAAGATCTTCTTCTCTGAAACTATTAAGCCAATCGGCACCACACTTGGCCACATTAGCCCTTTGGTGGTCCCTTACAAAAAAGGTGTTTTTCAGGTCCGCGCTATATCTAATGTGGCCGCCAGTGGAAACATAGTTTTAACATTGGACCCTATGGGAAAACACATTCAAAGATCTTCTTCTCTGAAACTATTAAGCCAATTTGCACCAAACTTGGCCACAATAGTCCTTTGGTGGTCCCTTACAAAAAAGGTGTTTTTCAGGTCCGCGATATATCCAAGATGGCTGCCAGCGGGAAACATAGCTTTAACATTGGACCCTTTGGGAAAACACATTTAAAGACTCTGAAACTACTGATGCAATTGGCACCAAACTTGGCCACAATAGTCCTTTGGTGGTCCCTTACAAAAAAGGTGTTTTTCAGGTCTGCACCATATCCAAGATGGCCACCAGCAGGAAACAGTTTTAACATTGGACCCTATGGGAAAACACATTCAAAGGTCTTCTTCTCTGAAACTATTAAGCCAATTGGCACCACACTTGGCCACATTAGCCCTTTGGTGGTCCCTTACAAAAAAGGTGTTTTCAGGTCCGTGCGGTATCTAATGTGGCCACCAGTGGAAACATAGTTTTAACATTGGACCTATGGGAAAACACATTCAAAGATCTTCTTCTCTGAAACTATTAAGCCAATTGGCTCCAAAGTCCTTTGGTGGTCCCTTACAAAAAAATGTGTTTTTCAGGTCCGCGCTATATCCAAGATGGCCGACAGCGGGAAACATAGTTTTAACATTGGACCCTTTCGGAAAAAACATTCAAAGACTCTGAAACTTTGGCTTAATAGTTTCAGAGAAGAAGATCTTTGAATGTGTTTTCCCATACGGTCCAATGTTAAAAACTATGTTTCCTGTTGGTGGCCATCTTGGATATCGTGCAGAACTGAAAAACAACTTTTTTGTAAGGGACACCAAAGGACTATTGTGGCCAATTGGCACCAAACTTGGCCATAATAGTCCTTTGGTGGTCCCTTACAAAAAAGGTGTTCTTCAGGTCCGCGCTATATCCAAGATGGCCGACAGCGGGAAACATAGTTTTAACATTGGACCCTTTGGGAAAACACATTCAAAGACTCTGAAACTACTGAGCCAATTGGCACCAAACTCGGCCACAATAGTCCTTTGGTGGTCCCTTACAAAAAAGGTGTTTTTCAGGTCTTCGCTATATCCAAGATGGCCGCAAGCGGGAAACATAGTTTTAACATTGGACCCTATGGGAAAACACATTCAAAGATTTTCTTCTCTGAAACTATCAAGCCCAAACGTTGTCACAAAAGTCCTTGGATGGTTCCTTACTTAAAAGGTGTTTTTCAGGTTTGCGCTATATCCAAAATGGCCACCAGTGGGGAACATAGTTTTAACATTGGACCTATGGGAAAAGAAATTCAAAGATCTTCTCCTCTGAAACTGGGTAGTCAATTGGTACCAAACTTGGCCGCAATAATCCTTGAGTGGTCCCTTACAAAAAAGATGTTTTTCAGGTTCACGCTTTATCCAATGTGGCCGCCAGCGGGAAACATAGTTTTTCACATTGGACCCTATGGGAAAACACATTCAAAGATCTTCTATGAAACTACTGAGCCAATGGAACCAAACTTGGTCAAAACAGTCTTTATGTGGACCCCTGAAAAGAAAAGTTTTTTTTTTTTTTTTCAGGTTCCCACTTTATCCAAGATGGTTGCCAGCAGGGAACATACTTCAACATTGGACCCCAAGGGGAACACTAACAGCGGTCTTCTCCTCTTGAACTAATTGGGCATATTGGAACTATAGTTTAATTGTATACATGTATATTGGCTCTTTTTAATTAAGGACTAGGTGAGCGATACAGGGTCTTGAGAGCCTCTTGTTCATGAATAGTAATGCAACTCCCGATAAAAAATTAAGTCACTTCCATGGATGAGTAACTTCAGTTTAAGGTCATGTTTGATATACACTATCAATCAATGATATATTATGATGTGCTGATGCCCAGGGCTGTTGCCTCTTCTGGAATTCGACTGCTAATTTTTCCATTGTCTGCAAAAGACCTTTTTTCAACAAAAAAAAAAACGCAAACTGTAGAGGATGATAAGCTGTCGCTTTTGACTGCTCACTTTTTTTTGTTAAAATATTATTCAAACCATCTGTATATCTAATGCGCATATTTCCCGATTTTATGTGTGAAGTTAATAATATGTTGTATTGTATTAAATCCCTTCGTTTAGCAACTTCGTGTTTGTAAGAGTACTGTTACCCAATATGTTATATAAATGAATGATTCAGCATTCATTACCAAAAGAGTAGCATCTTTCGACATTTAGCAAGTGAATTAGCTCAAGTCAGTACTAGTAGTGGCTGTCTTGTTCTTACAATGAGGTATGAATGTTTTCTAATAGTTGAAGACATTATGGTGCCTTCAAGATGAAGAACTACAACAAGTGTTGTTCCATTTGCTTAACAGTACCATATATTTGTAGGGATTTTGTCCCATATGCATTCCATTTATATAAAATATTTCATTTGGCAATACATTCCCCTATACTTTGCATTTTACAACATAGATTTAGATGTGTTTTATCTGTTTGATCTCATAGTAAATCAGAGGGTACAGTGTTTGCCAGATCATCCGTCATGGTCTGTTAGTCAAAAATTCCATTTATCTTTTGAAATCCAAATCATAAAAGGGTTATCTTTTGTTCATTGTAAGATAAATTTTTGAAAGCTTTTAATGTTGTTATAAAATTGAATTTGATTACTCTGACCTACATCCCACGCTTGAGTATAACAGGTGAAACAGGTTAAAGTTTATGTTAAATTCCAGATCTGAGATTTTAAAACAGGTAGAGGAATAATATTTTGTCAGAAAATAATGCGTGAATGATGGACAGAAAGACGAAAATGCAGTAAGTCGGTACATAGGAAGTAGTAAATCAATATGGTCGAAAAGGGGGAGACGCAGTATATCATCCCATACTGAAGCTTATCATCCCATACTAAAGCTTCATGCCAACTATTAAGTGGCTTTGATATGCAGTTGC
>MJUU01057176.1:13970-26762 GCA_002080025.1 Modiolus philippinarum | reverse complement strand
CAAAATTAGGTCACTTTGACCTATATTTTCCGCATGATTGACTTACATTCAAGTTTGCGTCCGAGTTCAGATTTAAGTAACTGTACATGGTACGATCATTTAACCTTGCATGTGCATACATCTTTGGCAGTAGGTCAGCATCCAGGCAAAATTAGGTCACTTTTTCGTTTATGTCGGAATTCAGGTCTCGATAACTGTACATGGTAAGATCATTTAGCCTTTGTATACATGCATAAGGGATGGTAAATGAGCACCCTGGCCAAATTGAATTTCTGTGTCCATGTGCCATAACGAGGCGAACTTTGTAATCGTTGATTACCTATGTTTTGTTAAAATATTATTCAAACCATCTGTATATAGTGAAGTTTTCTTACAATAAACTTAATAATATGTTGTATTGTATTAAATCCCTTTGTTTAGCAACTTTGTGTTTGTAAGAGTACTGTTACCCAATATGTTATATAAATGAATGATTCAGCATTCATTACCAAAAGAGAACAGACATGGATGTAGCGTCTTTCGACATTTAGCATGTGAATTAGATTAAGCTAGTACTAGTGGCTGTCTTGTTCTTACTATGAGGTATGAATGTTTTCTCATAGTTGAAGACATTATGGTGCCTTCAAGATGAAGAACTACAACAAGTGTTGTTCCATTTGCTTAACATTACCATATCTTTGTAGTGATTTTGTCCCATATGCATTCCATTTATATAAAATATCATTTCATTTAGCAATACATTCCCCTATACTTTGCATTTTACAACATGGATTTAGATGTGTTTTATCTGTTTGATCTCATAGTAAATCAGAGGGTACAGTGTTTGCAAGATCATCAGTCATGGTCTGTTCATCAAAAATTCCATTTATCTTTTGAAATCCAAATCATAAAAGGGTTATCTTTTGTTCATTGTAAGATAAATTTTTGAAAGCTTTTAATGTTGTTATAAAAATTGAATTTGATTACTCTGACCTACATCCCACGCTTGAGTATAACAGGTGAAACAGGTTAAAGTTTATGTTAAATTCCAGATCTGAGATTTTAAAACAGGTAGAGGAATAATATTTGTCAGAAAATAATGCGTGAATGATGGACAGAAAGACGAAAATGCAGTAAGTCGGTACATAGGAAGTAGTAAATCAATATGGTCGAAAAGGGGGAGACGCAGTATATCATCCCATACTGAAGCTTATCATCCCATACTAAAGCTTCATGCCAACTATTAAGTGGCTTTGATATGCAGTTGCTGACAAAAGTGTTATGAAAAAGTCATATTTTGAAAATACTAGAGGCTCACATGAGCCTGTATCGCTCACCTGGGCACTGGTTTTATTCATTGTCACCTATAGACCACCCATTCATACTATAAATCAGTTAAGCAGATGTTACATTTTCATTCTTGGATGAGGTACAAACTAAAAATCACAAACGTTGGAAGGGATCACCCAAAGACAATTGTAAACAAGTTTGGTTCCAATTTGGCTCAGTAGGTTCAGAGGAGAAGACATTTGAATGCATTTCCCATAGAGTCCCTATGTTAAACTATGTTCCACGCTGGCGGCTATATTGAGGTAAGAACGTAAAAATCACAAACTTCAAAGGGGACCACAAGGACTAGTGTGACCAAGTTTGGTTCAATTTTGCTTGGTAGTTTCAGAGGAGAAGATCTTTGGATGCATTTCCCATAGGGTCCCTATGTTAAACTATGTTACCTGCTGGCGGCCATCTTGAATGAGGTATGAACATAAAAATCACAAACTTTGAAGGAAAACATCTAAAGACTATTGTAACCAAGTTTGCTTCCAATTGGCGCAGTGGGTTCAGAGGAGAAGACATTTGAATGCATTTCCCATAGGGTCCCTATGTTACACTGTGCTCCACGCTGGCAGCCATCTTGGATGAGGTACAAACGCAAAGATCACAAACTTCAAAGGGGACCACCCAAGGACTATTGTGACAAAATTTGGTCCCCATTGGGTCAGTGGTTTCAGAGGAGAAGATCTTTGAATGCATTTCCCATAGGGTCCTATGTTAAACTGTCTTCCCCGCTGGTGGCCATCTTGGATGAGATGCGAACCTGCTGGACATATGTAGGAATTGTAGTTCTGGAAAACCTCAACACTTTTGCAATTCACATTTAACCTTTATCTCAAACAGTTTTTGAAATAAAAGTAAAAATGTTCAAAAATTGTGAAAATTCAAAGAAAAAGCGGCAATAACTCCTATGTGGGTTGTCAGATTTTCTTCAAAATTGCAGGACATGTAGATCTTACTATGCTGACCATTTTTGTTATAGAAACTTCACTTCTATCTTCTATCAATTTCAATATATAAGACCAGAAGTAACGAAAAACTGAAAATTTTACGGAAAAGGGGCAATAACCCCAAGACGGGTAAACGGATATTCTCAAAAATGCAGGGCAGGTAGATCTCATCATGCTGATCATTTTTACCCATGTCAGAATTTTGATATCTGTAATTTGCAAAAAACAGCAATTTACCCCCTATGTTCTATTTTAAGTAACAGCGGCCATGTTGTTTGGTCTACGGACATAAAAATCACAAACTTGAAAGAGCATACCCTGGTGATGATTCAGGTCAAGTTTGGTTAGTATTGACCCAGTAGTTTCAGAGGAGAAGATCTTTGAATAAAAGTTAACGGACGGACAGACGGACGTACGACGGAGGACGGACCGACGGAAGGACGACAGACGGACGGACGACGGACGGACGGACCGACGGAAGGACGACGGACGGACGGACGACGGACAGCGAGTGTTTGCAAAAGCTCACATGGCCTTTGGCCAGGTGAGCTAAAAATGATAAATAACATAAATTTCTGCATATGCACATTTCGACAACTTATGTTCAAATCAAAACATTTGGAAATCCATATATCGAAACATGTGTAAATATGTGTAAAATTTGATCGAGAACAGAAGAATCGAAATAGGAAAGCCAAAATCAGCTAACGACAGAGCTATGCAAGAGGGAAATATTTCTCTGATGACAGTTCTGATTTTGTTAAATGTTGGACATTCTACATCAATAGGCAGCGTTTCAATTCCAACTGAAGTGATCTCGACTGGCCCTGGTGGTTCGGGTTTGTTGAGAACCTCATCGATTTTTATTTTCTTTCACATTCCCACGCTAAAAGTTAACTGTTAATTGTTTTCATTGCATAAAGCTTGTGCTATGTCATTCACTGCTTTTACTGCCCACGGTTTCAGCTTCAAATGCAAGTTCAACCGTTTCTTTTCTCTCTTCATACTCTTCTTTTTTCTTCTTTGTTAGAACTGTTACATTGTTGTCGTAGTTTATCTTTGACTCTCTCGGTTCCATCTACTGTACCCTTGAGTGATGTTTCTTCATCAACCAATTTTCAGCGGTCTGCACATATCCACTTTTTGTTAGCCTTCGTTCTGGAACAAATGGTGCTCTGGGCTGTTTCATTTAAGATGTTCTTGGATTGTTTCCATTGTCTGTCTACGTCTTTTCTGTGTCCATGAGGATTAATTTCTGACTTCAAAGGGGAACCTTTTTTTTATCTCTGTCAGATCCTTATTTTCTATACTATTTCTTTTCTTTCAACCTTATGTAGCTTGAGTTTAAGTTTGGTGACCAACAGATTTTGATTATTTCCCACACTTTCATGACCATTACATTATTTATTAGTCCCCTACCGGCTTCGCCGAAGGGGACTTTAGGTTTGCACTCCGTCAGTCCGTCCGTCAGTCTGCAGTCCGTAAGTCCGTCACACTCAGTTTTCCGAACTTTTTCCCATACAATAAGAGATATTTATCTAATATTTGGTATGTAAGTCTACCACCATGAGTTACAGATCAAGTTCGAGTTTGGTTCCGGTTCATTGATTTTGGACGGAGTTATGGCCCTTTAACTTCGACAAATTTGGTAAAATATAGGTTTTCCGGACTTTTTTTCTAAACCGTTCCTGATATGAAGCTAATATTTTTGTTATGTAAGTTACAGATCAAGTTCGAGTTTGGTTCCGGTCAAATGATTTTAGACGGAGTTATGGGCCTTTGACTTAGAAAATTTTGGTAAAATATAGGTTTTCCGGACTTTTTTTCCTAAATTGTTTCAGATATGAAGCTTATATTTGCTATGTGAGTCTACCACTATGGGTTGCAGATCAAGTTCGAGTTTGGTTCGGGTCAATTGATTTTAGACGGAGTTATGGACCTTTGACTGACTAAGAAAATTTTGGTAAAATGTATAGGTTTTCCGGACTTTGTTTCTAAACCGTTTCAGATATGAAGCTAATATTTGCTATTTGAGTCTACCACTATGGGTTACAGATCAAGTTCGAGTTTGGTTTCGGTCCATTGATTTTGGACAGAGTTATGGGCCTTTGACTTAGATAATTTTGATAAAATATAGATTTTCCAGACTTTTGTTCTAAACCGTTTCAGATATTAAGCTGATATTTGCATTGTTAATCAATTATTATAGGTTACAGATCAAGTTTGAGTATGGGTGGGTCCATTTATTTTTTGACGAAGTTATGGGCCTTGGGCTCGTAAAACTTTTCTTTAACTATTTTTGCTGGTATACTGAATTACAGATCAAGTTCGAGTTTGGTTCCGGTCCATTGATTTTGGACAGAGTTATGGGCCTTTGACTTAGATAATTTTGATAAAATATAGATTTTCCAGACTTTTTTTCTACACCGTTTCAGATATTAAGCTGATATTTGCATTGTTAATCAATTATTATAGGTTACAGATCAAGTTTGAGTATGGGTGGGTCCATTTTTTTTGACGAAGTTATGGGCCTTGGGCTCGGAAAACTTTTCTTTAACTATTTTTGCTGGTATACTGAATTATTCCACCGGTAGGGGACTTCTGTATTGCCTTGCACTTGTCTATCTTTTAATTTTTCCATTGATTGTTACACAGTCCACTCGATTTATATGTTGTCCATGTCATTGTGTGGAAACTTAGATGAGGTCATTGCTTAATTGTTTGAAACACAGAAAGAGACAAACCTTTTTCCCTTGTAATTTCTTTAACAATTAATTCCGTATATTCCAACTATTCCTTATAATTCTTCTAATTTGTTTCTGCTTTTTAGCTCACCTGGCCTAAAAGGCCATGTGAGTTTTTGCCATCACTATGCGTCTTTCATCCGTCGTCCGTCCGTCTGTCTGTATGTCTGTCAACAATTTCAAAAATCTTCTCCTCTGAAACCACTGGGCAAAATTAAACCAAACTTGGCCTGAATCATCACTAGAGTATGGCTTCTCAAAATTGTGTTCGATTCTAATATGGCGTCCTTCAAACGCTTTGAGAACACTACAGGGTTCTAATAAGCATAGAGCCCTCGGTGACGTCACAATACGAATACCGGACGTCATTAATTTTATCCGTAAATAAGGCTTAATGTTAAACAAACCAGAGGCTCCCAGGAGCCTGTATCGCTCACCTGGCTTTCAGTTGCCACAATCAAGGTAACATTGTAAGTTATACAGTTGA
Organism: Modiolus philippinarum; assembly: GCA_002080025.1. Classification (NCBI taxonomy): domain Eukaryota; kingdom Metazoa; phylum Mollusca; class Bivalvia; order Mytilida; family Modiolidae; genus Modiolus; species Modiolus philippinarum. The sequence goes on along the minus strand of MJUU01057176.1, from coordinate 21,267 downwards.
TCTTCAGTTTCTCAAAGTTTCGTAGCTCGAACACCTCCAATATCTTGAATTGTTTAAGTCTGATCATATTTTAATATATTTCTTTGTTGGTCTTTTTTTTGACAAAAAACATTCTTGCTAAGGACCACTTTCGACACCAGTTTTGAAGTCGAGACGTCATTTTGTAAATGGCAGTCAACGAACAATTTTCAACACCGGCTTTGAAGTCGCAACATCAATATCTATTTGGAAACCAAATTTCATTGAAATCGACCAATGTTGAATTTTCCCGCCTTTTTTGGCGGCCATTTTGAAAATGGCGGTCAAGGAACAATTTTCAACATCAGTTTTGAAGTCGCCATAGCATGGCAAACATTTCATCAGTTTACACTTAACCTTCACCTTCTATAGTTTAGGAAATAAAAGACGAAAAATAAGAAAATTTTTAAAATTCGGTGAAAAAAAAGGCAATAACTCCTACAAGAGTTTATGGATTTTCTTCAAAATTTCAGGGTGGGTAGATCTTGATATGCTGAACATTTTTGCAATTTACACTTGACCTCTATCTGAAAATTGTTCATTGACCGCTATTTACAAAATGATGTCACGACTTCAAACATGTTAAACTATTAGCGTCATCGACCAGTCACGTGACTAAAGTGGCTACCTGTGGATTGTCGTATTTTGTACATAGAAATATCACGATAGATTGTAAAAAATAGAAAATACCAAGATTTAGAATTGCGTTCTTTAAAATGTACAACTATGTGCTTATTCTACATAAATTTCTATTTCTTTCTGTATAATTTTTATGAGAATCGGAAGAGGTTTAGTCTCGTCAAAATTGATTCTAGAATTTCAAATATTTTCACAAGTATTCCCTATTTAAGGCATTGTAAATATCGTATTTTCTGTGAAGTATCCCCTTTTTAGAACTGAATTGCGAGAGAACTAATACACTTTTCTAATTTGTACAACTATGTGGTGAAAATAGATAAAAGAAGCTATCCATCGGTGTAATTCTTTTCACTTAAGATAAAGATCTTATCTCGTCAAAATCGATTTGAAAATCGTCATTTCCACTGATTCTACACTAGACAACTGGCAATATGGCGACAGCTACTAGTAGATTGTGATGACCCCACAACATTAATTGTGATTCATATTATTTTGTTTGTCAATATTTTAAAATACAAGTACTTTTTAAAATGAACAGTTTATTATTGTTTAAATTACAAAAAAGAAAAAAAAATAAATAAAAAATCAATTTAAATAGAGCAGACTGTTTATGGTTCAGTTATTTTATGACCCTTTGACAGCTATCCCTGATGTTAATTGTGGCAATAAACAATTTTCACCTGTGACATCTGTGGCTAAATTACGTAAGAAATGACCTGCTGGTGATGTATGCCTCACGTGTGTAACAACTTTGTGTGTTGTGTAGTCAACGACTATGATAAATTGTATTTTGAAGCAAGGACGTATACAAGTCCTTGTTTGACGCATTCGCTTTTTTTTTGTTACATGTAGTCCCAATTATCATTGTATAATAATGCTTTATATTCTTTTATTTGTTACATTTTATTAACCTAAGGTAGCATTTAGAAATGTTTTCAAAATATATAAATGATATAATATACCATGACAATCACTATCGTTTACTCGTGAAATGATACACAGGTACCAGTACAATTCACGTTAACCAGTTTGCATCTGACTGACAGAGTTACATTTCCTAAAAAAGTCCGTAATAGTTTAGTATGACTGGTGTCGAAAGTGGTCCTTAGCAAGACCGTTTTGTGTCAAAAAAGGCCCAACAAAGAAATATAAACATTATCAGACTTTAAATACAGTTCAAGATGTGTTGTTCGAGCTACCAAAGTTTGAGAGATTGAAGATCACGTGTATAACTTACAATGATAGCTTGATTGTGGCAACTGAAAGCCAGGTGAGCGATACAGGCTCCAAGGAGCCTCTGGTTCAATTAATGATTAGAATGATGTCATGACGTTGTGTTTTGTCAATGACTTCGTAAAAACATTTTTGTCTTCCTTGTCTGCATCATTTGTCCGCTATTGATATTTTAATGTACTTAGACCAGAACTTTGATGTTACAATGTGCCCAATGATTGGTTTACATTGTCAAAGTATTGATTGGCAAGGTGTCTAAATTGTTTCTTTTGTAACCTCGATTATATCACCGTCAATGTGTTGCTTAGCTACTTTTTCCAAAAATTTAACAAAACACCGAATATAGTAATGGTTTCTGCTGCGTAACAACGCTATGCAAATTCAGTATGATTAATTTTAAAGTTTTTATGATTTTTGAGGGAAGGTTTCTTGTTACTACAAAAACGGTATTTAATATATGTTACTTGCATGAAAAATTTCCACTATTTCACTTTAGATTTATACGAAAATTTAAAAAAAAGAAGGGAAAGTAAAAAAAAAGTCTACGAAAAGCGGGACCAAGATTATAGTTTTATATACTGTTCTAATTGGTAAGTACTCAAAGAAAAGACAAAAGGTCAGCCAAAAGTCCTTTCATAATGTTGGATTTTTTTTATATATGTACTCCATACGTTTTTCCTTTGGCGTCATTTTTTCATATCAAATATAATACCAGACAGCAAGATAGAAAAGGTTCACGTCTTGTACGACTTGACCTGTAATCAACCAGTTAGACATAACTGATAAACTCTGTAGACATAAGAGATAAGATATAACAGTAAATTTTCCGGGTTTTCAGACAGTTGTTTTGCAGCCATCAAAATGATGTTTCATACAACTTTATTATTAATATTGCCCTTAGCAGGTAAGCTTTATATGTTAATTTAGCTTACTCTCCAAGATTCCACTGAAAATACGGCCAAGGAAAGAATTAGACTAGATATCGTAGAGCATTGGAAAAAAATCTGAATTTTTTTTCTTGAAAATTTGCAGACTAGATATTTTAAGTGTTTTACCTGTTTTTTTTCAACATTTGTTTTTGTTAAGAACTGTCTCTCTAATATCTGGAATCAGTACACAAACAATTTTGTGCTTATCATTTTCGTTCAGGTCACTCAAATTAGAAGAGGTCACAATTCTCTCAGAGCTATTTAGGTTCCCTCAACATTTTTTCATTGCCATTTACTGCCACACCTAATACCAAGCAAAACCGCTGACCGTAACTATTCCATGAACTTGTATTTTGACATCTTGTTACGTTCGCCTTTGGTATATTCGCCATATAACAATTTACTCTTATCCAAATAAAAGTAAGACGATTTTGTTTTTTTTTCTCACTTGTTCATCATGGTTCATGTAAATTTGCTGCTAAGGCAGTTGCCATACGGTCACAATAACGCAAACGAGTTGTTCAGACACCATTTACTATCTAAAACAGTTATTTGTTTTCACATTTTGCTTTTCCATTGAAACCATGGTCGCAATACTTTGTAAACTATCCGCCAACAAAACAATCAATCCATTTCTAGCATAAAAAGTTTAATTCACCAGGTGATATCCAAGAACTGGAATATATAATTTAAATGAAAAAGCCACCAGTATATGAAATCAAATTTAATCCAATTCATAGTATTCCTTATATATGACGTACAATTTATTATTGTTAGCATGCTCATTAAATGTAATTGTAAGCAAAGACATCGGAACTTGCCATTATATATCATCTCACATTTTCGTGAAATAATGCTGTGCACAATCACTCGTTGAATATTTGCAATTATCGTAATTTCGGCAATTAGACGTAAAAACGCGAACGAAGTAGCTACAATAGTGGGAGTTAAATGCCACAGTAGATTCCCTGTAAGAACTATACACGTTACATAATGAGAACAAACTACAGGTACTGCTGAACACAAGAGGGCCCCGCAATAGGCAGACACGTCACTTCCTTTGTATTAAATGATCAACATTTGTTTATGAAAATATTGTAAAATAAAAGTAAAAAAGTATCGGCAAACAGAAAGTAGTAGCACTGCAAACCTGAAAATAGCCAATACGCTACAACTCATCTTCATGAAGCTTTACACGGTACAACTCATCATCATAAAGCTTCAGATTAAATATAAAATCATTCCCACCTGTAAAAGCCGAAAAACTTTGACGAAAAATTTTCATCCATAGAGTGATACAATAAAAAGTTAATGAATCGGCAAACAGGAAGTAGTGGCACGGCAAACCTGAAAATAGCTAACATGATACAACTCATCATCATGAAGCTTTACACCAAATATCAAATCATTCCCAGTTGTAGAGGCCAAGAAAACTTTGACAAAATTTTCATCCATAGAGTGGAACAATAAAAAGTTAAAGTATCGGCAAACAGGAAGTAATAGCACGGCAAACCTGAAAATAGCTAACACGACACAACTCATCATCATGAAGCTTTACACCAAATATCAAATCATTCCCAGTTGTAGAGGCCCAGAAAACTTTGACGAAAATTTTCATCCATAGAGGGGAACAATAAAAAGTTAAAGTATCGGCAAACAGGAAGTAGTAGCACGGCAAACCTGAAAATAGCTAACACGATACAACTCATCATCATGAAGCTTTACACCAAATATCAAATCATTCCCAGTTGTAGAGACCCAGAAAACTTTGACGAAAATTTTCATCCATAGAGTAGAACAATAAAAAGTTAAAGTATCGGCAAACAGGCAGTAGTTGCACGGCAAACCTGAAAATAGCTTACACGATACAACTCATCATAATGACATCAAATTATTCCCAGTTGTAGAAGCCAAGAAAACTTTGACGAAAATTTTCATCCATAGAGTGGTATAATAAAAAGTTAAAGTATCGGCAAATAGGAAGTAGTAGCACGGCAAACCTGAAAATTGCTTACACGGTACAACTCATTATCATAAAGCTTCAGACCAAATATGAAATTATTCCCACCTGTAAAAGCCAAGAAAACTTTGACGAAAAATTTTCATCAATAGAGTGGTATAATAAAAAGTTAAAGAATCGTCAAACATTAAGTAGTCGCACGGAAAACATGAAAATTGTTTACACGGTACAACTCATCATCATTAAGCTTCAGACCAAATATGAAATCATTCCCACCTGTAAAAGGCCAGAAAACTACAACGAAAAATTTTCATCCATAGAGTGGTATAATAAAAAGTTAAAGAATTGGCAAACAGGAAGTAGTGGCACGGAAACCCTGAAAATTGCTTACACGGTACAAATCATCATCATAAAGCTTCAGACTAAATATGAAATCATTCCCACCTGTAAAAGCCCAGAAAACTTCGACAAAAAATTGTTAAAAAAGGGAAAACTATAGGGCACCCGCATCTCAATGCGGGGCCCTAATAACTGTCTTTTTGTAGCTGACTTTTTGACACGTAATTTAGTGGAAAAGGCTTTTAACAACAACCAAACCAAAAACCAAACATGAAAAAGAAGAAATAGAGTAAACGTCAAGGAGACAACCTCCCATCTCCAAGTTAAAAAGACCCAAAATATTCGAATTCAACGAACATAATGATGTAAAAATGATATTTTAAAAGTAAAAAAAAACGACAAATTTCATGCTAGAGAAAATTTAACTTCAGTTAATAATTACCCGTTTTACTAAGATTATGTAGAGTTTATATCTGTAAACAGTTTAACATTCATCATAAAAACATTTTTTTTTGTATTTTCATACCATTATAAGGGTATAACAACGCAACAACAAGAAAATCACATTCAAACAGCACAAAGTTTTGATATTCAGAAATAAATTACATTACGTCACAAACAATACCACAATATACGGGAAATTAACTAACGTCAAAATTCATAAAAAGGTATATACAGGTAAATAAAAATACAGGTTCACATCACTGCGCCCCCTTTTAAAAGGATTTCGTCCTCGAAAAATTTTACAAATATAAAATATACAATTGATAAATTCACTGAGGTGTTTCCACAGGCTAGGTAACACTGGTTTGTCTATAGTGCAGCAACCTGTCGTGAATATCTAACTTATTTTCGGAGTTTAATCAACCAGCATGACACACGGCTGAATTATACCTTATATTGAAGAAATTGATATGACGCTTTGGTTTTGTCTGGTCGTAAACGTGAAATATGGTGCAAATGTTTAGAATCAAAGGTCAAAGGTCAACTTTTCAAAATTTACTTTTTTGTATATTTCAAACGTTTCAAGGCATATCTCAAAATATTCTCAAATGATTGCTTTTATTATCATTGATTTTGTCTCTCGGGTGTTTTATGATAGAAATGATAGCAAATATCAAGAACAATAACCCCTTCGCAATGTGAATTACGTCCCTTTTCTTAATGAGGAAAATTTTCACTTTTAGGGATTTCAAAGCAAAATTTATTGTCAAAAATAAGTGATGTAACAAAAATAAGTAATTTACATTCATTTAATGAGTATTTATAAATTTTTTGGACGATCTGAAATATGAATACTGGCATTTGTGACAAAAATTTAGTCCAATGAAAATACCTTGTTCAAACAACCAATGAGAGTCATTTTTTTAGAAACCATTATATCAAAAATTTTGTGAACAAATAATATAAAAGGGGCATAAATAACTCAAAACATATACACAGAAGTAATTGTCAGCAATTTGAAACCAGAAATAATGTGACCATAGCTCACCTAAATGATACCCCCGCCACACATGGGATACTTGAAAAAGCAAAGTTAATTTTTGATATGTTTAATCCCCAAAATGGTAAAATCAAAGTCTAAAGCAGGAGGTTCACGGAGGAATCATGTGTAAAATGTTCTTTAATACATCGGCAAACGAATACCGAAGCAAGAACAAGGAAAGGGGGAAATTCTAAAATCATAAATCCAAAATCATGGCAATTCAAAGCAACACGAACTGAGACAGTATGACAAAGACAAAACAAATAAACAAAAATGAACAAGAACGCCACAAAACTAAAGCACTAGCAGTGTGAACCCCTATAAAAACTGAGGTATCATCAGGTGCTCCGGAAGGGTAAGCATGATCTGCTCCACATGTGGCACCCGTCACACTGCCAGTGAAAAGTCCGGTTTTGTCACAATCGGTGTTAGTCAGTCCGGTAACAAACTCTGGATCTACCCAAAAATATCTGTTCTCATTTGTGAAACAGAAACATTTTAATGGTCTGTCAAATCGTGGTGACGACCGTAAAACTTCTGTAGTGACAATTGTAACAGTGACTGAACATACCCTTGATGTATAAGTTTTTGAGACAGTTATTTCGCTCTGTTGACAAAATCGCTGTACAAACTACAGGCGCGGCAATAGCGAATGAGTTGTGAAATGTACACGCCATATGCCGGAGAAGTGGG
>MJUU01057176.1:0-13184 GCA_002080025.1 Modiolus philippinarum | reverse complement strand
CCCCCCAAAAAATAGTCAGACCAAATTCTCAGCAAAAGGTGCAGTGTGGCATCATGTGATAGTTTCATCAAATTCCAATAATTGGTTTGGGAGAAGTTGTAGTATCCCCTAATGACAAATAAATTGCGTAAACCATTTATGGCTATTTGAACCCTATAAATTGCTCAGATCACGATCTAAAACAGGAGGTACAATTACGTTTTATTGGGCCAAAAGAAGGGTTATTTAATTTTCAATAATTTCGAATTTCTTCTTTCATCAAGATCTGCTTTTTAATGTATCATATTTCATTGGAACTTTGCATTTTGAAAATCGAAATGTTAACATATGTCCGGCATCATTTTTAAAAAACTTTCTTCCTAATTTTTCTGAAGATATTGATCATTTATCGAAAAGGGGGTATATTCAGGAATCTCAGGGTACTGCAGTTTCTATATTTCGTTTACATGCATGAATAAGCAGTATTTTTATTGTTTGCACTTGTAATATATTTCACTAAACCATTCTATCGTGCTAAGATAGTGCATATGTTGTATAATTTTAAAATATTGGGGACTAGTTGTCCCTATCATATCTAGAGGGATACATTGTAGATTTAACGAGACCAATTCAGATTAGTCATTATTGCTTTGCTTTGAACACCACTTGCAATCCTGGCAACAAGCTACGAAAAGTATAATGTTTTGACCTGTTCGACAGTCGTGTTCCTGAAATCAAAACAACACAATTTCATGTTTATAGCTATTGAGGAAATAATGCTTAGACGTGCATATTGAAAGAGTACGCTGAATAATCTCTTTTCTGGAACTTTTTCACCATTTAAACTTGGAAATTTAATCAACTAACCACTGAAGCAGTTCCTTTCTGTAAATTTTTCATACAATGTATTTTTTATTTGCAATGGAAAGGTACATAGAAACGTAGCATATATATACTGGTATATGCCATCTACAACTCCTCCCAAACCAATGAGTAAAGTTTGATGAAACCTTCAAAGAATTTTAGTCACATGATGCCATATTGCACCTTCTATTTTAGATCTTGATCTGAGCAATTCATAGGGTTCAAATAACCATACATGGTTTACGCAATGCATTTGTCTTTAGGGATACTGGTATGTCGTCTGCAACTCAATAAAAACCAGTTATTGGAATTTGATGAAACTTTCAAAGAGTCTTTATCACATGATGACACATCAGATTTTGATCTGACCATTTTTTTAGGGGTTTCCCATTACCAAACATGCACTAAATTTACCATTCTATGTTTTAGGGAGGGGTACTGGTATGCTTTTTGCGACCCCTCCTACACCAATAAATGAAATTTCATGAAATTTTCAGACAAGCTTAATTGCATGATGCCATAGTTCACCTTCTGCTATAGATTTTGATTTGACCAATTTTGAGAGTTTCCCACAGCCATACGTGGACTTTGCTATTCTTTGTCATAAGGGGTATCGGTACGCTTTCCACAACTCCGTCTAAACAAATGAAAAAAAATCAATGAAACTTTCAGAGAATCTTTATCACATGATTGCATAGTGCACTATCTTTTTTAGACATCAACTGATCAATTTTTGGCTTTAACATTGCCAAACATAAACTTTATAATACATTATCTAAAGGGGGTAATGGTATACTATCCACAACCCCTCCTAAACTAATGAATTGATTTAATAAAACTCTAAGAGAACCTTTTACACGTTATTTCTTTGTGCACCTCCTGCTTTAGACTTTGATTTTACCATTTTTAGGGGTTTATATATCATTATACATTGACTTTGCTTTTTAAGTATCCCATGTGGGGTGGGGTATCATTTAGGAAAGCTATGGTCACATTATTTCTAGTTTCACATTGCTGACAATTACTTTTGTGTATATGTTTTGAGTCATTTATGTCACTTTTATATTATTTGTTTACAAGATTTTTGATAAAATGGTTTTTAAAAAAATGACACTCATTGGTTGTTTTAATAAGGAATTTTCATTGGACTATATTTTTGTCACAAATGTCAATAGTCATATTTTAGGTCGTCAAAAAATTTATAAATACTCATTAAATGAATGTAAATTACTTATTTTTGTTATATTACTTATTTTTGGCAATGAATTTTGCTTCGAAATCCCTAAATGTGAAAATTTTCCCTATTTGAAAAAGGGACGTAATTCACATTGCGAAGGGGTTATTGTTCTTGATTTTTGCTTTTATTTCTATCATAAAACACCTGAGAGACAAAATCAATGATAATAAAAGCAATCATTTGAAAATATTTTGAGATATGCTTTTAAACCTTTGAAATATACACAAAAGTAAATTTTGAAAATTTGACCTTTGACCTTAGATTCTAAATATTTGCACCATATTTCACGTTTACGACCAGTCAAAACAAAAGCGACATATCATTTCCTTCAATATTAGGGATAATTTAGTCGTGTGTCAGGGTGGTTGATTAAATTTGAAATTTTAGACTCTAGGTAGAAGTATGTCCTGAAATTACTTCCCCTATATACTTAAGGTTAGTGAGGACAACTGTCACGTGATTAAACCATAAAAATGGCGGGAAAAAATAAAAAATGTTCAGAATGGAATGAAATTTGACAGGAATGTTACTGAGCATGTGTAGAAACGAACTTTGGTTTTAAAAACATCAAAATGGCGACCGTTGCTATGGAAACAGAAAATGGCGGGAAATTTTCAAATTGCTCCAAAATGACTCAAATTTGACAGGAAGGTTACTTAGCACGTATAGATACGAGTTTTGGTCTTCAAAATATCAAAATGGCGACCGTTGCCATGGAAACAGCAAAATGGCGGGAAAAATTCAAATTCCTTCCTATATGATGAAAAATGGAAATAATCTTGAAATAAGGTGAGAAAAAGGAAAAATAATAATAAATTAACACAGTAAAAGTGCTGAAAAGGGGAAAATAACTTTGATAAAAATTAAATAGAATAGAGAGATAGTAGTGAAAAAAGTAAATTATGTACACAAAGGGATAAGAAAAGTTGAAAAAATGATAGAATAAAACTTGAAATTTGCGGGAAGAGAGAATTCACCCCAAAACAACAATAGCAGTCTCTCCCTTCTAAACAATTAACGCAGACGTGATAGAAATACTGCCAGAACAAGTCACTGCTGATTTCCGGGAAGTTTGGAACAAGAAAATATGAGAAATATTAACCCAATCATTTAGTCAACGCCATCCGAAATATATCTTTATACAGCATAATAGGTCATTCCGGTCAAAACGGTAGCCAATTAAAAATACAAACTACTTCCGGTCCCGCATGCGCGCTCCTTTATCTCTCTATAGGACTCATGCGGGGTCACGTGTCGAACTATCATACAATATATCACAAAATTTGAATTTGTAGATGAATTTTTTTGTATTTATGATTAACAGTAGACAAGAAAGTATCCACTTCCGGTTTGAAATGTGTAACCTACAACTTCCTGTTCTAGTCAAGTGAAGACCTTACACAGTCATATGACTATTTTAGTTTGGTATTTGTGCTACAAGCACAGCCCGTTACATCACTTCCGGTTTTTGTTCTAGTGATGGCAAACTTTTTAGAGGGTAGGAGGGCAATGTTGTCAACTTTGAATGCTTGTAGGTCTCTTCAAAGCCTGGTTTGCTGTACTGATTTTTTTATATTTTGAAGATATTGTATAAAGGTATTTATTTAAGTAAAAAAATGAAATTTTGAATTCGGAAGTTTTTCTAAATTTCACCTTTTATGTCCCTCCAGGGGGCAAAAAGTGATAAAATATCTAACCTCAATGTGCACATAATTGGGAATAGTAGCAAAAATAATTGACAGAAGTGGATGTATTTTTAGAAATACCTTTAAAACAACAAAGACTTATAATCCAAACACTCTTTTTACAAAAACAATGTACAATTGGTTTTTTATATGGTCAAAAGGGGTAAATGGGAATTCGGACCATTATTCAGGGGGAGGTAACTTTGACCCCATTTATCTCAGAAAAACGCCTGGAAAGGTGGTACAATATTTATACCAAAGAAAGGGTATACATTTTGTATATTCAACAGTAATATATCTAAAAAATAGCCATTTTGAATTCGGAATGATGTTTGGGGGTCAGGTGTCCTCACTAATCTTTTAAATTAACTGAATTTGAATAATTATTATGAATATCAGTTAGAAGAAATCAGAACTAGCTTGCCCTGCTTCAAAGTATTCATCAATAACAAAAGGAGAATTTTAATTGAACTTGGTTTCTGATGGGTAACTATTACTTGTATCATTTTCTATGCGATATTGCAAGTCTTGACGGAGTAGCATGTTTTTATTTGTATTTTTGTCTCGCCCGCGACGAAAGGCGTGGAAAGCGAGACATATGCGTAGAAAGTATGACGGCGACGTCGGCGGCGGTGGCGGCGTAAACTTTCATATTACGTCATTTTCTCAGTAACTATAAGTGGTAGGTCAATGATATTTGGTATATAGGTTGGTCTTGAATAGTACATGACAGTCACCTATATGGCTTTTGTCTGTGACCTCAATTTCACGGTCCAGTGAACATGTTATGTTTTTGTTCTTAGTTCAGTTTCAAAGTAACTATTAGTGGTAGGTCATTGATATTTGGTATGTAGGTTTGTCTTAGGTATTACATGACAGTTTGCCATATGGCTAATGACCTTGACCTCAATTTCACGGTCTAGTGAGCATGTTAAGTTTTTGTAATTATGTCATTTTCTCAGTAACTAAGTGGTAGGTCAATGATATTTGGTATAAAGGTTGGCCTTGGGTAGTACATAACAGTCTTATGGCTTTTGTCTGAAACCTCAATTTCATGTCCAGTGATTATGTTAAGTTTTCCAGTAACTATTGATATAAGGTCAATAATATTTGGTATGTGGGTTTGTCTTAGATGGAACATCACAGTCTGCTTTTTAGCTTTAGAACTTGACCTCATTTTCACGGTCCAGTGAATATGTTTGGTTTTTCAGTATCTATAAGTTGTACGTCACTGACATTTGGCATTTTTCGTTTTGGGTGATTCATGACAGTCTGCTATACTGCTTTTTCACTTATCCTTATTTCACAGTCTAGTGAACATGTTAAGTTTTCCGAATTAGTCAGTTTGAGTTTTAACATCAATTTTGTGACCAAGTAGGGACTGGCGAGACATCAATTTGGGTCCACACTTTTATTATATTAACAAATGTTGTTTATTTCTATTGTGTTTCAGTATTAGGAGGGGATTGTGTTGGAAAAGGCGATGGGAATTACGAAATTGGGTGCCGGTCATATTTGACCTGCCATAATGGAATTGCAACTTTACATAACTGTCCTGACCCTCCACAACCCAATACAGTGTACAATAAAAGGACACACAAATGTGATCGGTAGGTACAGTAGTTAATGTTGGCTGCCTCAAAATCAAGTACAATGTTCAGATTTAAACCAAAACCAAAAATACGAAAGTGTAGTTTTAAAAAAGGCGTTTAAAAAGCTGCAAAAAGAAATACTTTCTTTATGCCCTGCTTGTGCATGTTTTTTGGTATAAGGGACGGACTATTAGATTAACCTATTTGTGAGCAACCGGGCTCTATCGAGGTAATCACTGTATCGAACACAGGCTCTTGAATAGCGGATGAGCTGGGAGATGTAAACTCCGTATGCCGGTGCTGTTGGGATGTTGCTACAAAGAAAAGGGAAGTTGACTATTGGAAAAGTAAAGTCATCGCGTTTGTCGTACAGCTTAGTTTGAAGTTTACCTCTGTTGTCAATTTCAAGATGAAGGTCAAGGAATGAGGCCGATGTGGAAGTGTCTGTAGTATCCACTAAGCCATGCATTGTCATTATGTGGATACTGGTATGGTATCCGTAACTCTTAATAAAACAATGAAAGAGATTTGTAAAAGTTTCAGATAAATTTTTATAACTTGATGCCACAGCCAAGGACGTCCTTGCCACAGTGCACCTCATTTTTTACACTTTGATCTAACCAGTTTTGAGGTTTCCCATAACCATACATGGACTAAGCCATGTGTATTGGGTACTGGTGTGGTATCTGTAACTTCTTAACCAATGAATGGAATGTGATGGAACTTTCAGAGAATATTTAAAACATGATGCCGTAGTGCACTTTCTATTTTAGATTTAGATCTGACCAATTTTTGGGGTTTCCCATAGCTATACATGGACTCAGCCATGCATTGTTTGGGTGATCGATGGGAGCTTGTTTGCAATCCTCCCATATTATTGAATGGAAATTATTTGATGAAATTATCAAGTGAGGTCATAGTGCACTTGATATAAATTTTTATCCTACCAATTTTGGCGTTTCTCATATCCATACTTGGACTCTGCCATTCTGCTTTTGCTAGTGCCGATACCAAGTTCGGCTGTCCCGAGTTCCTATCGTTGTTTACGTTTGTCTTTTGTCTTGTTTGTGTTTTTCCTGTGTAGTTCCCTGGCAGATTGTGGCATGTAATTATAATTCTTAGCCATTTTAGGTGTTTCCTGTTGTCCCTTTTATTTCTTTTGTGGGGGCGGCAGGGTAATCAATTAGTGAGCTATGATTACAGTATTTCTAGTTTTCCTTTGCAGTCCTGAAAACGTTGGCCTACCCTGTGGTAAATTACAAGACTGTACTGGGATGCCAAACAGGCGATATGCTGATATATTTAACCATTGTAAGACGTACTACACCTGTCAAGCAGAAACATTCTTCGGTCACAATTCCTGCACACCAGGTAAGTTTTGACCCATTTGATTCAAAGGTCAGGTCAGTAGGTATGATCTGTACCAATCAACAGTCTTTTTATTTTTTGGTGTTTGTACTGAACACCCTAGCTATCGGTTCAGGTTGAATTGGATAAAAATTGATTACATGCATGGCGGAGAACATTAAACAGGTTAAAAAGTCTGCTTATAAATTATAAATAATACAGTAAATTAATGTATAAGATGGTAGAACGTTACATACTATTGTCCTGAAATGGTACAAATAAAATGCTTGAACATAGTTAAAAGAGGGAATTGGGGTGTTAAAAGGCTATTAAGTGATGGCGGATTGAAACTAAAAGAGCGAGTGTCGAATAGGCTTGAATATAGTTTGAGACGTTTATAATACATCCAAACCCATTTTAAATTACTACTTCGCTATTATTAAACTTATTAAATTTCATGTATTCAAAAATTAAACGATTATCAAGTACATTTCTACAATTTTATGATGAAAACGAAAATATTTGTTTCATGCGTACAGAAAGATACATTTTGTATGTATCTATATGTCTCTGACGTGTAGGAATATAAAAAATGACAGAGCAACAGATAAGCTGCGTTTTTGCGTGATTACGCAATTAAAATCAATGAAAACCCTATGTTTTCTCTTTGACATGCGTCTAATAACCTAATTGAAAACTGGCATAACCCAAATATTTCTGCAACAATTAGTTTTCACCAATTCCACCCGATTCACTTACGATAGATGTCCGTGACGCGTAGGAATATAAAAAAATTGTCATCTAAAGATAAAAATATCAGGATAATATTTAAAGATGTCAAAATGGTTTCGTTATGAAAGTTGTGGCACTTTCCTGAAATTTTCATGTTTTGATACGTTAACTACCTGATCCTCACGCAATATTCCACGTGTAATATTCGGTCAATCTTGATCAGCCGCTAGAGGGCGCAGATGTTCGTTTGTTTACATTTTCGATATGTTTTGACTGGGACTAATATAACAGTCCCAGCTTTTGATTAGAGGCAAACGGCACATATATTAGTATCTAGATGTAACTAAATGTCTCTGCTGAGACTCTGCCGTAATAAGAAATTAGAGATCTTGGACTGTGTTAAGGATTCTCGATTATCTGATTGCTTAAGTAGAAATGCCAAATTTGCACTCGATGCGCATGTGCGTTAATTTGCATATGGATATAAATAAACACGATGCATATAGGTAGTTTCATTTTCTATGATCGGATTATTTCACTTTTCTAATCTTTAAGATTATTGTTAACTTTGTCAATTCGTGTGAAAAATTCGTTTGCATAATCGTTCATGTTCACAAGGGTGAAAAAGAATGTACAGCGTAAAGAGTGGCAGTTTCTGTCTGAAACATTGGCGGATATCCTCCGCATAAAATATTTCGACAAAAAATATTTAAACTGCATGACAATATTTAAGTGTATCAATAATCCACTTTTCATTTTAATATCCCTAGAATAAAAAAGGTTAATAATTCATATCCCTAAAGCAACTCTCATAATTAAGGAAGTTGTCATACTCCTAACAAATCTTGCTAATACAATATCATATTTTGACTGCAGTGGTATGCCTAAGTTTTAAACTGGACCTAATTTAACTTCAACACATACGAACACCATCAGTTCTTATAGAGCTTTAATTATTCACATTTTATCAATTCATCAAAAATTACCCCAGCAAGCTATACATTAATGTTGTAATATGCCATTCAGCGCTGAATATTGTTTTATCCCAGCTGAATAACCATTTTATACATTATTGTTTATTTGCTGCCAAATATATATTTCAGTTTCCCAAGTGTGCCACTATGCTCTTCTTGACGTTATACGTCTCAAGAATTCGACATCACTTAGGGGCAGTATCCTAAAAATGAAATACAAAGTACCGAAGTTACTGTGAATTTATTTTTCTGCATGCATATGGCCATTTCAACAACTTACTAGTATGCCTCTTCAGTGCAGATAAAATCCAAACATTTGGAAGACCTTAAGTTAAAGATGTTTAAAAACTGATCGAGAACAAATAACCAGATATAATCTACACGGAAAGCAAAAATCAGCTAAACAAAGAGCTTTGCATGAGGGAGATACTCCATAGTTGTCAACAAAATTTACAAAAATTTAGATATTGCAAGTTTCAAAATAAGTCGGCTTTCGGGTCAGCACCGAAGTACTGACTACTGGACTGGTGAATACCCTCGGGGACTAACAGTCCACCAGCAGTGGCATCGACCCAGTGGCAACAAATAACAAAATACCGAAGTAACTGTAAATTTAGGTTCTGCATATGGCCATTTCGACAACTTATGTCTCTTCAGTGCAGATAAAATCTAAACATTTGGAAGATCATTAACTCAAAGATGTTCAAAAACTGATAGAGAACAAATAACCAACTATGATCTAAATGGAAAACCAGATATGGACAGAGCTTTGCATGAGGGAGATACTCCATACTCCTTAAAATGAATGACGATTTCTTTATTTTGTTTTGATTTGCCCAAAACGTTGCTTAAAGCATAGAGCTTGGTCAACTTGCAGACTTGGGTTCCATTTCTCGTTCATTTATGCATTACAGTTTATGGATTTTTTTGCCCGAACTGTAAAGATTAAAGAAATGTTTTTAATTTGTTATTGTGTCACTCCTTAATGTTATCGACCTCTGCCACTTACTTCTTATAAGTTTTTCTACACAAGAAATCAGTAATTGCATCAATTACTGTTGAGTTGCCACCGAACACTTCAACAATGAAAGAGGCAATTAAGCACGCCACAATATCGGTTTAACCAACCATTTCTTTTGAAATGCCTGTACCAAGTCATGACCAAATTGATGCGGTTGACAGTTTTTCCTATGATCTGTACCCGATTTGTCCTTTTTGTCCTTTGGATTTCGGCTATTTTGTTATCACCAAATTAATAGTATGTTGTTGAATGTAATTATACATGATCAAATGTCATTGAGTAAATCTGATATTAGCTCAGTGTTGTTTCTAACGATGGGGTCTCATGATGTGATGTTAGCACAGTTGTTGATTATTTTTCTCATAGTTGATAAACGTGACTTACTGGTCAGGATGTATGTAATTAATTACAGGGTCAAGATAACAGTAAACACCTACAATGGCCGAAAATTACAATCACAAGAAAAACACACAACAGCCTAGAGACAAACATAAATAAGAACTCGTGGAAGCCGGACTTCGTACCGGTACTAGCAAAAGCTTGCGGTTGGGTTAAACCGGTTTACGGGTATACCCAAACCTCCCCTTTCTCTATCCTATTTCCCTATAGTATAATAAACATACGAATAAAACCCAATACAGATAGACGTTTGTTTTTGATACGGACTTTTTAAGGCAAGTATAAAGCAAGCCATTTAGAGTGAGCTTAATACATTACGCATTAAAGACAAATTGTCCAGAGTTCTTTTATCGGTTGTTCACCAAAGGATAAAAGAACTTAAAACAAAATTCAAAGAAGCTGAAATTTATTTACTCTATTGCTTATTATAATAATTAGTATGAAATTTATATAATCTGCACTCATCATAATGAGGTAGTGCCAAAGCAATAGTAACCAACACATGACGTCTTCGTGCATCTAGTTCAGATCTTTGGTAATGGCTTCATCAGCCACTGTTGATAAAAGAAAATGTGTGAAAATTACCGATAAAATCATTCATCGTTTTCCCTCGCTTAGATTGGTTGTAAAAGCCTTGTCTCGGAGCTGAACAAAAGGGTGCCCAGCGGTGGAGAGGCCACAGTCCTGCCTTTACTGGTGTTCAGGTCAAGCTTCGCCAAGAGCCATGATAGAAAAACTGAGTGGAGAATCTCCATGCTTTATTTTCGCAAAGAACTCCTCTGTAATTCTCGATAAAAGAGCAGCATGATTGGAGTAAAATTTCTTGCACTTATCGTTTCCAATAACAACATGATGTACTGTGGTCCCTTGGCCACAAAAAAATACCCATGCTTAACCATGACCAACAGGAAGTGCAAGCAATTGTTAGCTGTATTAGAGAATGGGCAAACAGGGAGTGCAAGCACAGTAAACCTCCTCATAATAAAGCTACGGACCAAATTTGGAATCATTCTCGATTATATAAGCCAAGAAACATTTGACGAAAATTTCTCATTCATAGTTTGTTGTAGCTAAACATCAAAGAATCGGCAAATAGGAAGTGTAAGCATGGAAGACTTGAAAATAGCTTACAAGAGAGAATTCATCATTATAAAGCTCCGGACTAAATTTGGAATCATGCCCACTTTTACAAGACAAGTAAGAAGGATGAAAATTTCTCATTCATAATTTGTTGAAGTTAAGCATCAAATAATCGGAAAAAAGGCAGTGCAAGCACGGTCGCCCCTAAAAATGGCTTACACGCTACAACTAATCATAATCAACCTTCAGACCAAATTTTGAATCATTTCCGATTATATACAAGCCAAGTATCCGGTGACAAAAAATTATCATTCATGGTTTGTTGTAGTTAAACAGCAAAGAATTATTAGCTAACAGGAAGTGCAAGCACGGCAGATCTGAAAATAGCTTACACGTTACAACTCATCATTATTAAGTCAAGGCCAGATTTGGAATCATTCGAACTAATACAAGTCAAGTAACCTTTGAAAAAATTTCTCTTTCATAGTTAGTTGTAGTTAAACATTAAAGAATCGGCAAACATGAAGTTCAAGCATTGCAGACCTGAAAATAGCGTACACATTACAACTCTTTATAATCAAGCTTCAGACTAAATTTGAACTCATACCCTCATATACAAGCTGAGAAAACTGTGACCAAAATGTGTGACAGGCGGACGGACATACGGACGAACGGACGGAAGGACGCCTCGACACTATACCCGCCAGTTGTCTAACACACCACACTTACTTTTTTCTTATAAAATGCTTAATTTAGAAACTTGTTCATGTCTAGGTTTGGCTGATATACTGGTCACTGGGTGTAAATATCTAAAGAAAACAAACAAACAAACAAACAAAAAAGAACAATGAACAAACCCTTCGTTTAATTTTAGTAAACCTCTCCTAAAAAATGACAGCAAAACTCTCTTCATTGGTCTGTCAAAACAGAATGCCTCTGAGCTCATCTAGTAAAATACGATTCATAAATACTTTGAGATGGCTCCAAAGACAATAAATCGAACATGAAAATCCAACCGGGCGGTGTGTTGGATTCGAACCAATACCTATACAGATCGATCCACCTAGCAGTATCCAGTCCTTTAACAACTCAACGCAAACATAGACACCTTTTAAAAAGGTACTTTTAAATCGGTATCAATTGTGGGCGGACACGAAGTGCTATTACCAATCTTGTTTTGATTGGTTCTTATCAACTGTCTTACGCCCTGTACACTATAAAGTTCTAGCCACGGTTAATCGATGTTCGCGAATGTTTGCACGCGCTGAAGAAATTGAAGAAATTCTCTTGCTAGATGCATTCAAAATGTTAGACTAGCGACTACAACGCACGGAAAACGTATTTTAACTTATCTGCAATGCTCACAAAACGTGTAACAGCATATGGCGACGTACTAGGATACTTGACGTAAACCGAACGCATGTATAACGGTCGTCTAGATACATCGAACGTCTGCATAGAGTTTTGACAATTTTGTGACAAGTCAGTTTGAAATACTTCATCCAAAGTTCATTCTCAAAAGAAGACATCGATAGAAATGTCTATGACACGCCGTTTTTATATTTATTCCATTTTCAAGATATCTTGTTAAGTTTAATAAGATATCTTATAAACTTAATAAGATATCTTATAAACTAATTGAGATATCTTAATTATTAAATAAGATATCTGATATATTAAATGAGATATCTTATTAAACTGTTATTAAACATATCTTATTAAATATATAAGATATCCCATTTAATAATTAAGATATCTAATTTAGTTAAAAAAATATCTTTTTAACTAATTTAGATATCTTTTATAGAATTTCTTAAAAAGATATCTTAGAAACTAATAGAGATATCTTATAAATTAAATAAGATATTTTATATACTAAATAAGATATCTTATAAATTAAATAAGATATCTGATATATTAAATAAGATATCTTATAAAGTTTATAAGATATCTAATAAACGAATCGATATATCTTATTTACTAAATTAGATATCTTATTAACTGTTTATAAAGATATCTTATTAAATATGTAAGATATCTCATTTAATAAATGAACTATCTTATTTAATTAAACAGATATCTTATAAACTAAACAGTGGTGTAATAAATAACTAAATACCGAAGTTACTGTGAATTTAAATTCTGCATATGCGCATTTCGACAACTTATGTCTCTTCAGTGCAGATAAAATCTAAACGTTTGGAAGACCATCAGCTCAAAGATATTTAAAAACTGATAGAGAACAATTAACCAATATGATCTAAATGTAAAGCC
>MJUU01057175.1:5306-18884 GCA_002080025.1 Modiolus philippinarum | reverse complement strand
GGTCAAGGAAGTGGCAAAACTTTGAATGTAATGAAGTCAAGATTAACACCCCAAGCTTACACAATGTGTTAGATTCATCGATGTCAAATGTCTATACTGTAGATATATCAGACGTGAAAACCTGACAAATGTATACAATGTTGTCTTTGTACGACGGTTAGTGTGAAAGCTTGAGAGCGTGGGAGTTTAAATTCTAATGTCGGTAAATTGAAAGTTTTGCCACTTGCTTGACCGCAGCAATAATGCATCTCAGAGTTGAAGTCAATAGCTAGCCATACCTTAATTCAAGCAATACATAGAATACCTAAATTTTACTTTGACTTGAAAATTTATTTTGTTTCCATGTTTCTTAACACTTTCGATAGAACAGGAAACCATTTACAAAATATTATTACTTCCAACCTTTGACAGTACACCAAAATGTATTCTTGAATAAACTTTCCCCTGAAAATTTGTTGTTTTAGTCATTAAGACCCTAATAAAGTTGTCACTGATCTAGAGACCAAGTGCATTATCATGATTATTACCTGTAATTTTTACCTATATTTACAAATTAATTTGCTAATTGTTAGACATGTACAGTTGATCTTCCTTTTTTAGTTGACCTAGTTAGACAAAACATAAAATAAGCATAAAAACAATAAATATATTTATGTTTTTTTTTCAAAATTAATATACAAGATTTATTTTATAACAACCATGAAACATCTTATTCTTATTCAACTGTTCAATATGGTACATAGTGATATAATGAAATAAAATAAAATAAAAAATATTACATTTTTAAACTGTTATATGTGAATACATACATGACATATTTTAACTATTCTAAGATAAAAGTTTTACACATTTGCATTATTTTTTCCATCAAAAGTTCAATCAACCAGTATTTGCCACTTGAGGAGTATTTTCAAGGCCGGTATTTACAGGTAAATACCACTAGTAAATACCAGGGGTGGAATTTACTGCCCAACCTTGACCTGGGGTATGGATTTTCATGAAACAAGTGCCATATGAAGAAAGGGCAGACCCGTCAATTGTCATGGCATCTGCATGAGACTCACACAAAGCTTATGCAATTTGGGGCAAATCTCGCGTGAGACAATTTTCAAAACTTGACAGGTCTGAACTGAGACTGAGGGGTTACATAATTTGATTTTTTTTGTTTGGGGGAGGGTTCTGGACAACTTGCATTAAGTATGAGCAGGTTTATTTCTTATGGCACCGTCCCTTGATACTTTCTGCAGGTTGTCTATATTCCCTCAAGAGTGTAGTGATTTTGGTTAATACATGTACTGTGTGGCCTGCACTAAGTGTAAATGGTGAATAAAAGGATATGGAGTAAATGCACATGAGACAAAGTCTCTACAAATACATGGTAAAAAACAAGCAAAGGAACAACACAGGTATTTTCTCCTTATGGCACCATCCCTTGATACTTTTTGCAGGCTATACACTGTCTGACCCCTTGTTCTCTTTCTTTTTTTTTTAGGTTTTAGATGGTTGGATATAAATTATATAGCACCGTCCATTACTGTATCTTTAATTTATTTCTTTTAACTTGTTGCTGTTACGTATACTATCATGCTAGATGTATATTATTAATATTACTCAATTTTTCATAGTATGAAGTGCATCTGCGGTAGACGTGCATATATCATGTATATATGCCGTTATTTACTGGTTTTTTTTATTATTAATTGTTATTTATTGTCTATACTGTTTTCTGTCATATTGTACTTGTACCAATCATAAATGTTTGATGTATCGGCCTTAGTTTACTTTAGGGGTCCCTATCATATTTGGGTACTCTCATGAATATACCAAATCTTACACTAGAACACTAACCCTAACCCTAACCTTACCCAAAACCTTAACCCTAACCCTAACCTAACGTAAAGAATGTAAATACGAAAAATTCACCATCCTAAAGTAGTGGGACCCCTAAAGTAAATGAAGGCCGATGTATCATGCCCTCCTGGGGCCCTAATTTGGTAATAAAATATTCTGATTCTGGTTATGAATTTTCATGAAACAAGTGCCATATGAAGAGATGGGTATGGATTTTCGTGAAACAAGTGCCATATGAAGAGGGAGGTATGGATTTTCATGAAACGAGTGCCATATGAAGAGAGGGGGTATTGATTTTCATTAAACAACTTTACAAGTGAAGTGGGCAGTTTGTGTGGTAGCCAATTAAACAAAATAAATGAAGACGAAATCAAGCGCTTCGATTATTTGTTAAAGTGGATTTTATATTTTCTTTAACGTCCAGAGAACAAATAAACTTACTCCTTTACGTGGTGAAAATAACGGGCAATTTTGATTCCATTTTGTTGTGTTTTTTTTCTAAAACTATAACCGGATATGCATTGTTGTCAATAATGTTTAACCCTAACCGGACAAACTACTAGTATAATTCCGGCTAATGTTGGGCTCAGATTTCTAAAAAAACATCTTACATGTCTTATTTGGAAAGGTAAATAAGCGTAGTCTTCTTTTTTTCAGCTTTTCCCTTAAGGCGGTTCGCTACTCCATTTGAAAACAAATACGATTTTCTAATAAATATGATGCTTGAATTATTCGAGTTAGTTTGATGATCTCGTTTTTAAGATTTAATTGATCGAAAATTTGGCGGAAACTGAACTCCTCTGATTTTTTCATAGGATAAGGCTTGTTCGCAAATCCAATCAGTGACGTCACAAAATTATTTTTTTGGTTTCAAGAATAAATTGCATTGTATAGCAATGGGACAGAATTTTATTTTTTAAATAACTTTTTACATACTAGTCCGATTTTGGATCTGTAAAACGCATAATGAACCTCGAGATTTTCATATTTTTTTTCTACCGATTTACTTTTTCTAAATTTCCTCTGAATAATATGAAATTTGTATTTCAAATATTTCGAAATTGTCAAAAATTTGAATACTTTACGTCAATTAGATCAAATATAGAAAATTTTTATATCCTGTTAAACTGTAAAATTTCTTCAATTTAGATCAAAAGAAATTATCAAATTACCTTTAAAAACAAAACCATACAAGTTAATTGAAAATGACATTTTTATGACCCTACGATTTCTTGCCAGCCAAAAGGCTCCACAAGTATTGNATTTTTCACAATACTGGTAAAACTAGTATTGTAAACAATACAATACTAGTAATTCCAGTATTGTTGAATACAATACTGGTATAAAATTTTCTACCAGTATTGTACAATACTGGTAGTACTAGTATTGTGTTCATATTCTTCACTTTATCCTTAAACAAAATAAATGAAGACGAAATCAAGCGCTTCGATTTTTCGTTAAAGTGGATTTTATATTTTCTTTAACGTCCAGAGAACAAATAAACTTACTCCTTTACGTGGTGAAAATAACGGGCAATTTTGATTCCATTTTCAGTTGTGTTTTTTTTTTCTAAAACTATAACCGGATATGCATTGTTGTCAATAATGTTTAACCCTAACCGGACAAATTCCGGCTAATGTTGGTCTCAGATTTTTAAAAAAAAATCTTACATGTCTTATTTGGAAAGGTAAA
The DNA here is from genome assembly GCA_002080025.1 of Modiolus philippinarum. Lineage (NCBI taxonomy): Eukaryota > Metazoa > Mollusca > Bivalvia > Mytilida > Modiolidae > Modiolus > Modiolus philippinarum. The sequence continues at coordinate 15,341 of MJUU01057175.1, read as the reverse complement.
TAAGCGTAGTCTTCTTCCAAAATGTTACTTTTTTCAGCTTTTCCCTTAAGGCGGTTCGCTACTCCATTTGAAAACAAATACGATTTTCTAATAAATGATAATCTCGTTTTTAAGATTTAATTGATCGAAAATTTGGCGGAAACTGAACTCCTCTGATTTTTTCATATGATAAGGCTTGTTCGCAAATCCAATCAGTGACGTCACAAAATTAATTTTTTGGTTGGCAAAATTGTATTTCAGGAATAAATTGCATTGTATAGCAATGGGACAGAATTTTATTTTTTAAATAACTTTTTACATACTAGTCCGATTTTGGATCTGTAAAACGCATAATAAACCTCGAGATTTTCATTTTTTTTTTCTACCGATTTACTTTTTCTAAATTTCCTCTGAATAATATGAAATTTGTATTTCAAATATTTGGAAATTGTCAAAAATTTGAATACTTTACGTCAATTAGATCAAACAAAAATAATCAAATGTAGAAAATTTTTATATCCTGTTAAACTGTAAAATTTCTTCAATTTAGATCAAAAGAAATTATCAAATTACCTTTAAAAACAAAACCATACAAGTTAATTGAAAATGACATTTTTATGACCCTACGATTTCTTGCCAGCCAAAAGGCTCCAAAGGTAAAAATATCGAGGTTGAACAAGATTTGACCATCAATGAATGTGACAGAATAAATAGAATTCAATGAAATTTTACAGAATGCTAACAAAATGTATAAAATGAAATTATGGAAAAAATAAGGGGTCAATGGGCAAAAAATTATAATGTCTCTAAAAATCAAGATTTGACCATCAATGAATGTGACAGAATAAATAGAATTCAATGAAATTTTACAGAATGCTCACAAAATGTATAAAATGAAATTATGGAAAAAATAAGGGGTCAATGGGCAAAAAATTATAATGTCTCTAAAAATCAAGATCAATGACATGTATATACTATGCCTATGATGAGGGTGGTAAAGGGTTATTTTCGCAAAACGTGCACGTTAATGTTTATTTTTCGCACATCGTACAAGACCTTTATTATTTCACGTACATTGGTAAAAAAAGATATGTACCGTACAGCGCACACGCCAATTTCTGACTATTTTCTTACATCTTACAGCATTTTTTTATTGTTCGTACATAATGAGCCCTCCCCCCCTTTATGGCCCCTTCATGATGATCCATCTCGAGGAAAATTTTCGAAATCCCCTGCCTTTTTACATGCAAATACAAAATTTGTTTCCCATTGACCCTCTGTTTACAGAATTCTTTTAAAAATTTTGAAATGCAGGTTTTACTGTATATTTCATATAACTTTTTTTTCTTTCAAAATTAATTATTGACTAACGTAAGCTGAATCTGAAACGATTTTCATGAAATAAATTAGAAGGGTCCTAATATTTGTAGTAAAAGTACTAAGAAGTGTATCTTCGGATGTAAGAATACGTTTTCTTGTCCTCTAATTCAGTTTAAATTGATAACTTAAAGAGATAACCATACTGTATTTTAGGATCTGAAGGGGTAAATCGTAGATTTTACAGTCGCAAACAGAGTTTTCCGGTGACGTTATAGCGGAGCCGGAAAACGGACGTTTGCGACAGTAGAATTTTTACAGTTTGGTTATCTCTATTCTAATGCAAAGTCGATACAGAACGTTTTAAATCAATTTTTAAATTACAGGAAGTTTGGTGTGCATCTGCGCAATTACGTTGCTATTGGTTCCGACGGTAAATCGTGGATTTTACCCCCTGAAAATTTTGAAGCCATCCAATCAAAATAAGCGTTACAAACATAAGTGCATTAGAGTTAAGTGTTTAGGTCCTTAATGCTGTCCTTCGTGTATGTAAACAATGCAATTTAGGCAGAAAAAATATTCAATGATACCTTTGCTGGTTTCTGTTGTGTAAAAAATGGACAGCGGGTTCGTGTTTTTAACAAGTAAATTGTAAAGAGTAACAAAGTCTGTCAAAAAAGGGGGGCTAGGATTGGTGGGTAGTCCTACTTAAATACATAAAGACGTTAAAGACAAATTTTGAGTAATGCAATTCACTTTCAAAGTTCTGAGTATGGTTATTCCTGTATGATTTTAACTTACTGGTTAAAAATTTGTTAAAAAATATTATTACTTTAAAACTGGTAAAGAAAAATAGGGAAACCTAAAAAACGAAAATTACCATTTTGTATTTGTATTTTATTTGAAAAATCGTGTAGTTGAATGTGGGTACATTAAAAATAAAACCAATTGTAATAAACTTCTATTATGTGATTAAAGAGTAAGATGCATCTGTTATTTAAGTAAAATGTAATACCGAAATGCCGTTTTGCATACAATTTTTGTTGGGATGGGGGTGAAAATATACGCGATTTAAAATCTAACTGATGCTAATACATCATTTTTAGACGGCTAATGCATAGCGGAAAACAATAAAATTGCAAATTTTCAGATAAAAACGACATGCTTGAAAGATATAATAAATTTACAGTGATTTATAAAAAAAATCTGAAAGAATAAAATATCCCACTTTTCACGAAAATCGGCCCAAATTATAAATTAATTCCTTCTTTAGACATTTAAACTGCATATTACAATTACAATATCTAAATTTAACAAAATGTTGTTCTAAACTAAGGAGTATCGCTCTCTTGCATTACTCTGTCCTAAACTTATTTCGGCTTTTTTTATTTAGACACTATTAGAAATTTGTTCTCTAAAAGCTCTTACACATATTTTGGTATATGTAATTCCAAATATTTCGATATGATCTTCACTGAAGAGACATAAGTAGTCAAAGTGCGCATCTACAGAAACTAAATTAAGCGTAACTTCGGTATTTCAAGCACAAAACCATACCCGAATTTTTTGGCACATCCCCGTATACCAACATACCATTCACCACACATAGGGGGGAGGGTTTGGATCCAAGAAAACGAGTTTAACCCCACCGCAATTTCTGTGCCTGTCCCAAGTCAGGAATATGTTGGTCATTGGCTTGTCCTTGTCTTCTTGTAAAATGTTAGTGTTTTGTTATTTGGGTTATTGGATGTGGTTTGTTTCCATCGATTTATTCACTTTTCTACCTTTTTGGGGCCATTTAGGGCTTGCTATATGGTGTGAGGTTCCTCACTGTGTTGAAGACCGTACGATGACTCCTAGATGCTTTGTATCGGGTCGTTTTAACCTGGATATGGGATGTTTAGTCCTTGATATTTACCCCCATTTCCTTTCTTTTCATATGTAGAAACCCCCCCTCTCTGTCACCCCGATCAATCAGAATACAAACATTAATGCGATGACACAATCGTATAGTTAAAGATTTGTGCATTGGAAAGGAATTCAATGGTGAATAAAAGGATATGGAGTAAATGCACATGAGACAAAGTCTCTACAAATACATGGTAAAAAACAAGCAAAGGAACAACGCTTTTATTGTTGTTCTTCATCTTGAAGTCACCATGAGGCCTTCAACAATGAGCTTTGCTCATACCTCATAGTAAGTTCAAGACGGCCCCTAGCACCGGTTTAAGCGGAATTCTTTGCTAATTGTCGAGCAACGCTACAGCCATGTCTTTCTTGGTCATGGGTGCGGGATTGTCAACAAACATCAATTAAACTGGCAAAGTGCTCTTACAATCACTGTCATCCTTTGCCTGACAAAAGCACTAGTGTCTTGAGCTAGTGGACAACTACAACATATAGACAAACACAGGGCACTCATCAAGTCGAATGTAAGAAAACTTGGCGTTATAAAATAGTGAGATGTGAGCACTTAAAACAGGTGGTCTGGATTACATTTCGAAAATTACAAAAATAATTGCCAAAATTTGAAAGTATCAATAGTATATCCATATGAGAAATTCTCTGACGCACAAGTACACATCAATGTTAAAAACCCACAATTTAATTAGTATATTTAAGGAGAAAACATTTTGTGCGCATTCTGCTTTTATGTAAATATTAGTTTATATAGAGAGCATTATCACGAGATATAGACTGCCCAAGGGATAGCGATATGGACTGACACATAGATAATGCCCGAACCGTAGGCGAGGGTATTATCCATGTGTCAATTATTATCCATATCGCTATCCCAAGGGCAGTCTATATCGTGATAATGCTCTCTATATAAGTAACTATTGTGTTTATTTTATTGAAGAACATTTACATTTTATCTAAATGTTAACACTAAATTATCAACAATAACAGATGCATAAAAATCAACAAACACAACAGTTTCACTTGTAAATTTAAATCTAATTGTAGTTAAGTTCAACAATTAAGATAATATTGAAAAAATGTATTGTGGATTACAATATAAGATAAGAAAACAAATCAATTGGCTTGTGAATACAATTGAAATGTATCAGTCAATACCATAAAATTTGGACCGGTCCATATCATGATATGGACTGACAGCATAAATACCATAGATTAATGAATACCACATGACCACTTCTACACCAATCAGGAAAGGTTATTTACATCTGATATAAAATAATGGATATTAAAGTTATCTTAATAATCTGACATGATATATGATGCCTTGTTTACTAATGTCAGAATGATCAAACTAACGTAAATCAATATATCCATATAGAACAACATGTTTCCTTCAAGAGGACATTTTTCAAAATCAATTTATAATGAAATTCCATATCCTTATATATACAGACTCAGTCAAAACATCTACAGTTAAATACAGGTAAATTTATTTATTCGATATCCATCTTAGGAAATTTGACAAATTTAATCCCCCGGACAGTAGTTCATTTGGATTTTTTTTCTTTTTTATCATTATTAAATATATACAAGCTCGATTTCAATTACACAGCGTACCAGCAGATATTGCAGGGGGAAAGCATATATATGCTTAGGGGGATTTTTTGACAATTTTTGCATGGTTGTCTGGAGAAAGGGTAAGTTTGCACATTATTCAAACACAATAATGTAAAAATGCTATATACCACGGAACCAAGCAATGAATAGGCTACACGATGGTCAACAGAATAAAGATCCACACACTATAGTTTCTTCGAACACTTCGACATAATTTCAAACTTTCAGGTGAAAAACGATATTTTCTAAAATTTTAACTTTCCAACATGTATATATTGTTTTGGGTCGTTTTAACCTGGATATGGGATGTTGTCTCCTTGACATTTACCCCATTTCCTTTCTTTTTCATATGAATGGTTTTACTTGTTCATATTTAATTAAAAATGCAATTTCACCAAGACTTTGTCACTCAAAAATTTTGCATAGGTCTTACATTTCTGGGCTAAAAGAAGCAAGAGGGGGAGGTAAAATTTTACCGAGTTTACGAAGGACCAGTGCGACGTCTACTGCTGACTGGCAAGCCCTGCTTTGAATGTTTCAGGGACTTTTGCTGTCACTAGATCTTCAGGCATCGAGTTCCACAGTCTGATACTTAGAAACGCAGGAAAATTTACAATGGAGATATGAAAAATAATTTGTTGAAGTGGAGACACAGACAATAACAAATGTAATAAATTTATAAATTAATGTATAAAAAAGAAACGAAAAATTGTTTCTTAGAAAAAATAAATCTGGACCCGATTTTTTGCTACTAAAGAATTTCTCTGAAGACCAGCACCTGGGTTGAAAAGCATAGTTCACGTGACGGTGACCCTAGATGCTTTGTTTTTGGTTGTTTTAACCTGGAGATGGGGTGTTGTCTCCGGACATTACCCAATTTCCTTTCTTATTCATGTTAATATGGAAAAATTATTTCCGTTTCGCGAGCCAAAAAATGCCCATCTCAGGTGAAAATCTGGGTAACCCCTTAAAATTGGTGTGAGTGAGAAGTAAAAGCATACATGCTACCATTTCTGAGGGGGCGGGTTCTTTTTCGGGATGCCGGGATTCGCTGTTTTTAAGCCCGGGATTTCGGGATTTTTATGATTTAAGCCCGGGATTTCGGGAAATTTATTCACCGGGAATCGGGATTTCATCAGTCTTTAAGTTTCTTTGTAGTTCGGGATTTCGGGATTTAGAAAAAATAAAGTCGGGATTCCGGGATCAGACCCCTCCGGCCCCCCTCATTTCTGAGCTAAAAGAGACATAAGGATGAGACAAAATCTTACCAAGTTTACGAAGGACATATTTTTAATTATTTTTCATCGGATTTCAATGGATTTTGTTTAGCTGGATTCTTCTTGTTGTTTGCTCTCGGCTCCGTAGTACATGACAAATTTTGCATAGGTCGTACATTTCTGAGCTAAAAGAGGCAAGAGGGGGAGGTAAAATTTTACCGAGTTTGCGAAGGACACATTTTTTAAATTATTTTCATCGGATTTCAATTGAATTTATCTAGTTGGACTCGTCTTGTTGATTTCTCTCAGCTTTGTTATACCTGAAAATTTTTGCACAGGTCTTACAATTTCTGAGCTAAAATGGGCAAAAGGGGAGACAAAATCTTACCAAGTTTACGAGGTACATATTTTTTAAACTTATTTTTCATCGGATTTTACTTGTATTAATCTAGTTGGACCCGTCTTGTTGTGAGCAGCTTTGTTGTACTTGAGTACTTCAGAAATTTTGCACAGGTCTTGCCATTTCTGAGCTAAAAGAGGAAAAGGGGGGATCTTACCCAGTTCTCGAGGAACACATTTTTAAAATTACTTTTAATCGGATTTGGATACTTCTTCTTGTCTGCTGTCTGTAGCATTTCACAGATCTTTAGTAGGTCTGAACTATAATCAGAAAAAGGGGGACTAAAATCGCTATAAAAACCTATGATATTTATTTTGCATCAAATTTAAATGTGGTTTACTGTAGCTTTTGAGCAATAGCAGTATATCAACAGATTTTTTGGTATGTTTCTGGACCAAATTCGGTCATAGTGACAAAACTTCGCTTAACATTGCGAAATTACTAAAATTTACACTTTTGGGGTTCACTTGGTTTCCTTAAAAATTCTTCTTAAATCAACTGGCAATATTATGTTGACAAATTTTATAGGTTAGCAAATTTTTCAACAAATGTTAAACAACATATAAGGCAGAATGTACCTGTTTCATTTGATTTTTGGTATGTTTCTTTAGATTCTCCTGGGCGTTCTGCAGAATGTTCGCAGATTTTGGGTTTAATAGCAGAGAAATTAAAATTGCAGCTTTTTAAGCAAATATAGCATTACATTAAGAGAAGAGTAACATCACAGCATCAACCCGAATAAAAATAAACTCAAATACTCACATTTAACAGCGATCGGACAAATATTGCAAGGCAACCAAGACAAAAATGACTGCGCAAACACCCCACCTTTTTTACAATACGAATTTACCATAAATGTTTATACACATAGAGGTCGTGTATATATAAATATTCCTCGTTTAAAGTATATTTTGATTACAAGTCATAGAAAAAACAACACTGTCTCGGCAATGTATGCCTAAGGGTAAAATCGTTTTTACAAGAACGTATTTAATACAATTTAATTATTTCCCTTATTAAGAAACTGTGTTTACAAAAATCAATTTTAATTTCTGATTGAAATTATTATGAATAAATAATGAAACACGTTTAATAATGAAAATATATTTATATTCCTATTGTAATAAATTCTGTCAGTTTTAATGAAAATGAAACAGTTATCTGCTGCATGTTTTTGTGAAATTAACTTTTGCTTAGAAAAAAACTTTAAATAGATAAAAGCTTTGTTTTTCATGTGTAAGTTTCGAATATAAATCGCAAAATCCAGTTCCTTCTAGTCAGTCTGAGACAGGATATGGTTGTTCCCACCTTCCCTAGACATCTAGTAGGTTACTGGTACCCTGTGAAGGGTTCAAGTCCAATTATAGCACCCTCAATTTTATAACTCCTGTTGGTTCTACACCAACAGGGAGGAGTTGGTTCTACACCAACAGGGGGATAGGGGAGCAACTGCCCGGGGATAATAAAAGGGGATAGGAGTGAGTGGGACGAAGGTCCGGGATGGGAATCACAGGGTGGAGGCTGGTAGCGTTCGGGTGGGAAGTCTCTTGGTAGGGATAGGAGTCCCGGGCGTATGGGAAGTCGCTGGCAGGGTAGATGGGGATGGGTGGGTCGGTCATCCTTGAGGTAGAACTTGGAGTGCCGGGCCGGGTTGGACAGGGAGGGGATAGGGATGGGAGCGCCCGAGGTGGATGAGATTACCTGGGTAGAGGTTGAGAAAGAAAGGGAAGTCAGGTGAGGTCCGGGGAGTTGGGTTGGGAACGCCGGGTGCAGGGAGGTCGCGTAGGTATGGGATGGGAGCGCCGGTGACGGATTGGGTAGGGGTTGGGAAAAGGACCTCGGGATGGGAAGGGAGTCCCGGGGTTAGGATGGTGTATAGTCCCGCGGAAGGAATGGTAGCGTCCGGGTTGGGATGACAGGTCCTAGGAAAAGGGGTTGAGAGTACCCGTGTTCAGGGCGTAGGGAGTTGGGAGCGCCGGAGAATCGGAAAGGAGGTCCCGGGGAAGGGATGGGAAAGCCCGGGTGGGACGAAAGTTTCTGGGGTAGGGAGTTGGGAGCGCAGGTGGGTTTGGACTTGGCCATACGTTTTCCATCTTTGGACGTGCACTTAAGTTATTTCGCGCGTGGGCCTATCATCATGAGATCATGTGTCTGGTAACAGTGACCTTCATGTGACCTTGACTTTTTTATTGTTTTTCTCAAGTGTTGGAGAGTTTTTGCTACTTTTTGTCGGTTTATGTGTATTAAGAAAATTGATATCGAGTTTTTTCATTAGACCCACGACACAAAAGGCCAGTAAATAATGACCAGGACGGACCAGTATCGGACGAAGTTTGAAACGCAAGTAATCATTGCCCTGATACCCTTTTCTTTTACGTGATCATAGTTTATTTGCTCAAAAGTTCAGTATGTGTAAATATGGTCCCCTTACCCAGCAACACGGTTCCAAGGTTCAAAGTGCACTATGTACAGTGGGGTGCAGACATAACCTCTCAAACATTGAGTTGGAGCAGTCATAAAAGATCCTCTAAATTATCTTAGAACTGGTATCAAGTCTGCTCTAGAACTGCTCTAAGTCTGCTCTAGATTCATCGCCCTTACCAGTCATGTTCATAGCCTAGAACCCTGACTGTTCTGGCCAGAGCCCTGATCGCTTTGAATTGCTCTAACAATGACAGCTCTAACCTATTCTAGCCATGGCTGCTCTCAGCTGACTTGTTCTACCCATGACTGCTCTGACCTATTCTAGCAAGGACTGCTCTCGGCTTACCTATTCTAGCTATGACCGCTATCATACCTGCATTAGTCACACATCTGACAAATGTTTGACGTGTCCAAAGCATATCTAATATATTTAAGGTTTACAAAAACAAATATATCAACACGAATTCTCTTATATCTAAGAAACTTCAACTTTGATGTATTCCTTCATTTTTCAAGAAATTTAAATGAAATATTTTGAATATGCATTTAGAACATCAATATAAATATCATATCCGAATTTCAAGATCATGGTTATTATAACAATGAATATATTGCAATACAATATATCGATTTTTTTGGACATAGATTTTTTTATACGGTGGCTAGTCGTTACGGACCCCTTCGGGAGAAACGGCGACTTTCAGATAAAGCTTAAGCAACGGACCATTTTTGAAAGGAATGGAGGAAAATGATAGACAGAGTAAATTCTTCAAGGGAAATAAACCAAAAAAACAGTAATGTGAAAATGTATTTTAAGAAATGTCTTACAACCTTTGTCCTTTACGGAATACGTGTTTTAGTGATAAATATGAAAAAGAAAGGAAATGTGGTACATGTCAAGGAGACATCATCCCATATCCAGGTTAAAACGACCAAAAACAAAACATCTAGGGGTAACCATATGGTCTTCAACACAGTGAGGAACCTCACACCATATAGTAAGCCCTTAATGGCCCCAAAAAGGTAAAAAGTGAATAGATCAATGGAAACAAACCACATCCAATAACCCAAATATCAAGAAACTAAAATTTTATATGAAGACAAGGACAAGCCAATGACCAACATATTCCTGACTTGGGACAGGCGCAAAAATTGCGG
>MJUU01057174.1:40325-60334 GCA_002080025.1 Modiolus philippinarum | reverse complement strand
CAGACCGTGATGATGAGCACCTTTAACAAAATTGCAGGAGAATTCATAGAGACCCGCCTTTGGTGCTGTAAATTTGCCAGTAGATTTATTGTAACCATTACCAATATTAATTTTAACATTATCAAATTTAACGATTGTTCTTTTCTTGAAATTGGTATCTTTTGTCAATGTGGAAAAGAATGCAGGTTTCCTCCTTGGTTCAATTGTGCCTACAAATAAATTAACTTGCAAATACTATCTCTCAAAATATACGTAATCTACCATAATAAATTAGTGATTGAGCCTACTAAATTATTTAGATATTTCTAAACTATCCTCAGGTAAATGCTTTAATGTTAAGGTTATAAGTAAGAACAACGACAACAAAACCAATAACTTATTTGGACCTGCATCACCGTCACGTGATGGTTAACTTTATATTAGTTCCAGTAGTCAGTACTTCGGTGCTGACCCNTTTTTCTTTTCTAGATTGTGGTCATGGAGTTAGTAGTCTACCTGTATGGGTTTTATTCGTATGTTTATTCTACGATAGGGAAACGGGACAGAGAAAGGGGAGGTTTGGGTACCCATAAACCGGTTTAACCCTACCGCTGGCTTTTGCTAGTGCCGGTACAAAGTTCGGCTGTCCAGAGTTCCTATCGTTGTTTATGTTTGTCTTTTGTATTTTTATTGTGGGTTTTTTTCTTGTGCAGTTCCTATTTACTTTCTGGCATGTGGCTATGTTTTTCGGCCATTGTAGGTGTTTCCTGTTATCTTTTTTATATGAATTTCCATATGAACACGACTTTCTTATGTTAAAAAGTTACGCTCAAAATTTCTGGTCTTTTGGGCACAATACCCTTTTTTTAAATAAAATTTGCAAAGAGATCGGTAACCAAGATAATGCGATTTTTAACCAATGACAGAGCGATCGTTACCTACATTTCAGTTACAGAAAAGCGATCGTTAACTCAACTGAAAAAATACTTTTAAGATGTGAAAATTGCAGTCTCATTTACTGAAAAATTCAGATTTATCATTATAAAAGTTTGTTCAAGTATTTTGATAAGTTATACTTTAATAAAACAGAAGCAACATCATTATTTACTATGAAGTAGCCGTCTTGCGTATTGACAATTCTCTTAACCTAAAATATACACTCGCAACGGAAGTAGTAAACGTTTCATTATATTTAAAAATAAAGTTAAGTTAAATGGCAAAAATCAAAAAAAAACAAAAAAAAAAAAAAAAAAAAAAAAAAAAAACGTGACACAGAAGAGCAAATATACGAAACACAAACAAACAACGAAATTGAGACCAACAGCACAACATTCAGAACTAATGCATACAAGTGTGAACTCATATAAAACCAAAATTGACATCAATTAGGAGGGGAATCCTTATGTATTCTGATATTTAAACAAAAAGAGGAATTCTTTTTTTCCTTTCTTCCTGTTGTAGACACCTTGATAACACAAAAGGTCTTACAATGATATATTTCTTGTCAGAAAACAATTTTCAAAGAACAAGAAAGTGTAGTACACCGATTCAAGTTTCATAACATCACATTCAACAGATACAACCATGCGAAAAACTAGGTGAATACGTCCAAATGAACTCTATAACAGCGTCGACAAGGTAAAGATCTCCTTCTATGGATACATTCCAAGTCATATGAGAAATCATATCTCCAATGTCAAATCAATTTTCCTAAATTCAAGTGTGTGAGGTACACGTCCTTCCCAACAAACCCTTAACAGATTTGGCTAATATTTCCCGGGCTGCTTCTCAACACAAGAAGCAACGTTATGAGCCATTGGGATTGAAACATGTCAATTGTATTTCCTTGGCTAATTCTCGTGATCAAATATAATCAAATGAATCAATTAAAATTCATCTAAACCAATTTTGATTGATTTCATCAGCTCATCAATTGGCTTCTCGCGTAGAGAAGTATCCCAGAAAATATAAGCAAAATATGTCAAGGAATTGTGGGGAAGGCTGTGGACTTCAAATACTTGTCTGAAAAGATGGGTAAAATCGTAACGAGGAACAAGTCAAGCCCGTTAGTTTATATGCTAGATCTAGTCAAATGTAAAAAAAAATACAGTCGCATGTTGCGAGGCTGTTACATTGTATTTGTTTACCAACTAGAGATGGCGACTATAGAATTTAAGGAGTGACAATATCAAGCGTTCTTTGACTTTCTCATATCCGTGGTGGAGTAGTTTTTTGGTTAGTAATGAACATCTGTCTGTAATGTCCTTGTACTATATGTGATTCTTATATATAGGTTGTCCCGCTGGTAGAATTTAACTGTGGCCCATCCTATCTTCCTTTGCTCTCCAGCCCTGGAACATCCCGTCTATTCTGTTGCTTATTTTATGTACAATGTAGGGCTTACTAAGCATCATTTTTGAGACTACAGAATTGTAGCTGACCGTAGAACCCATTCTGAATTCACAGAAGCAGCTCATACCAATTTGCCCTAGTATTCCAAAAAAATACTCTTTTTGGTAAATAAATATTAAAATATATATTCACAGCAGTAACTTTTAGAATTTCGACCGATATAAAACCGTTAAATGTTTGAATAGGATCAGATTTAAGATGTTAAAAGATTTAAGTGTGATGAAAAATAAACAAACCTAGTCTCCTGAATCACATACGGACAGCAGACGAAAGGACGAAAGGCTGTTCTATATTGAAAGAGAGGCCTCTAAATATGATAAAAGAAATTCAAATGATAAGAAACCGATTACATAAAGATGAGATTTAAAGATTTTATAGATAAATTATCAATTCTCAATGAAACTGGAATAGACTCTTCGATGCTACATGTATGATAAGACTTGATTATTCTTATTCGTGTTCTTCATGTGTAGTTCCATAGCAGATTGTGGCATGTAATTGTAGGTGTTTCCTGTTAACCGTTTTTTACATTGATGTTTGTATATGTTGCTGTAAATGGAATATTTGTATTTTCTGTATATTATATATCAATTTCAAGGGAAATATGACGATCGCGAATCAAGGTGAAAGTCGTCATAATAGAGTATTTATATAGATATACTCCATTACTAAATATTTAAATGCCCCAAGGTCTTCAGAAAATATTTTCAGAGACAAAAAATCGATTTATTGTTTATACGTCGAAACTCAAATTTTGGCTAATCAAATTATCAAACGCGATTAACAGTGTTAAAACATTTCTTGATGACCTTAATGACAAATTATTTAAGACTTAGAAAATAATGTGAAAAAATGACGTCATCACTTCACCAGCCGCACGGGAAATCGTTAAATCACCTGATGGAATGTTAAAATATAATATGAAAAAAGAAAGGAAATGGGGTAAAAGTCAAGAAGACAACATCCCATATCTAGGTTAAAACGACCCAAAACAAAGCATCTAGGGGTCACCGTACGGTCTTCAACGAAGTGGGGAGCCTCACACCATATAGCAAGCCCTAAATGGACCCAAAATGTAAAAAAGTGAATAAATCAATGGAAACAAACCACATCCAATAACCCAAATATCAAGAAACTAAAATTTTATAAGAAGACAAGGACAAGCCAATGACCAACATATTCCTGACTTGGGACTTGGATCCAAACCCTCCCCCTGTGTGTGGTGAATGGCTAAAAAAATAAATACACAAAAAGACAGTAAAAATCAAACTAGAAAAAAGTCCAACTTATCAAGACGAGTACCCTTATAATGAAGTACATAAAACATGAAGACAATACACACGGATACTGTCCGGACAATTGCTCGCAGTTACTGACAGCTAGCTAAGGTCATAATTTCCGTTGACTATGATATCAATGGTGAATGAAAGGATATGGAGTAAATGTACATGAGACAAAGTCTCTACAAATACATNTCTTTCAACAGTGGAAATTCTTCAAGATTTTCTAATCGAAACCAATAATTAATTAAAGATTTTAAAATATCAAAATGCAGTGGAAATCTACCTAATTCTGATAAAACTGAAAAATTCATACTTTTTTTGTGTACACCTAGTACCCATTTAGAAAATTTCAGGTGGAGTTTCTCACATTGAAGACTTTTAAAAAATGTGTCTGGATCAAATTGGTTATTCTGTAACTTTTTCAATGAAGCATTATAACTTCCCCAAACTTCAGAGTTATACAATAATATTGGCTTAATTGTATGATCAAAAAGATGCATACATGTTTTAACTGAGGGCCCTACACCCAGCAGATCATTTTTTAATTTATAAAATGCTTTTAGTGCTTTATTGTATAATTCATTTTTTGAAACATTAAAACTTCCTGAAGCAGAAAAGAGAGTACCTAAATACTTGTAAGATGATACACAATCAATTATTTTGTCTTGAACTGTAAATTTGAAATCAATTTTCCTTCCAGCCTTGTTGAATGTGACTATTTTGGTTTTCTTAATGTTGATTTTCAAGCACCAATCAGCGCAATATTTTTCAAGTTTGTTTATTCTTTGTTGAAGACCTTCAGCTGATGTAGACATTAAGACAAGGTCATCAGCATACATTAAGCAGTTTAAATATTTAGAATTTAATGAAACAGTATCATTACATTCAACAAGACAATACGGAAAGTCATTAATAAAAATTTTAAACAAAGAGGGGCTTAAGTTGTCCCCTTGTCGTACTCCAAGATTAATATTAATTGAGTCTGTGAGAAGATCTCCTACCTTTATACTTGCTGTGGATTGTCTGTACATATCAACTATAATATTATAAAAAAGAGTACCAACATTCATATTAAGCAATTTGATTTTCATCCCAGAATGTATAACACTATCAAATGCTTTGCGAAAATCCACAAAACACATAAATAATCTACCTTTATATGTCGAAACTCAAATTTTTGCTAATCAAATTATCAAACGCGATTAATACATTTAAAACATTTCTTGATGACCTTAATGACAAATTATTTAAGACTTAGAAAAAAATGTGAAAACATGACGTAATCACTTCACCAGCCGCACGGGAAATCGTTAAATCACCTGATGGAATGTTAAAATATAATATGAAAAAAGAAAGGAAATGGGGTAAATGTCAAGAAGACAACATCCCATATCTAGGTTAAAACGACCCAAAACAAAGCATCTAGGGGTCACCGTACGGTCTTCAACAAACGGAGGAGCCTCACACCATATAGCAAGCCCTAAATGGACCCAAAATGTAAAAAAGTGAATAAATCAATGGAAACAAACCACATCCAATAACCCAAATATCAAGAAACTAAAATTTTATAAGAAGACAAGGACAAGCCAATGACCAACATATTCCTGACTTGGGACTTGGATCCAAACCCTCCCCCTGTGTGTGGTGAATGGCTAAAAAAATAAATACACAAAAAGACAGTAAAAATCAAACTAGAAAAAAGTCCAACTTATCAAGACGAGTACCCTTACAATGAAGTACATAAAACATGAAGACAATACACACGGGTACTGTCCGGACAATTGCTCGCAGTTACTGACAGCTAGCTAAGGTCATAATTTCCGTTGACTATGATATCAATGGTGAATGAAAGGATATGGAGTAAATGTACATGAGACAAAGTCTCTACAAATACATTGTAAAAACAAACAAAGGAACAATGCTTTTATTGTTGTTCTTCATTTTTGAAGTCACCATGAGGTCTTCAACAATGAGCTTTGCTCATACCTCACAGTAAATTCAAGACGGCCCCTAGCACCGGTTTGTGCGGTATTATTTGCTAATTGTCGAACAACGCCACATCAATGTCTTTCCTTGTCACGGATACGGGGTTGTCAACAAACATTAATTAAACTGGCAAAGTGCTCTTACAATCACTGCCATCCGTTTCCCGATAAAAGCACCAGTGTCTTAAGCTAGTGGACGATTACAACATATGGACCAACACAGGGCACTCATCAAGTCGATTGCAAGAAAACTTGGCATATAAAATAGTGAGATGTGGGCATTTTGAACAGGTGGTCAGAATAACATTTCGAAATTACAGAAATAAATGCCAAAATTTGATAGTATAATAGTATATCCATATGAGAAATTCTCTCATGAACAAGTACACCACAACTGAAATATATAGAGAGCATACTTACATATGAACTTTCAATTGAAATACTTCTAAATAGATTTCGTAAAATAACATCATCAATTATGAAAGAAGAGCATGATATTGTACAATGCCAAATACTGCCAATATGAAAAATTGTTTAAATTCAGTTATGGTGAAAAGCATTTAGGAGATGATCAATATTTTTGCCAACAAAAACCAGAAGTAAAGATTTAACAACAATACTGTATTTATAATTCATGAATAAGTTTGTTCAATAGATAAATAAGTTTGGAAGGACAGTGTTTGCATTTATGTGCTTTTTAAATGATATTCCATAGGAGTTTGGATGTGAAATGCCCTGTTGTATAAGAGCCCTGTGTGTAGAACCAAATTTTCCTAATAAGTCAATGTATCTATAGTAAAATTTAGAGAATGTGTTTATCAAACCCTTGATGCAGAAGTTTTTCAGTGAGACAAAGTTTTTCAGTGAGACAAAGATTTCGGTCGTTGAAGCCAGAAACATCACTACATACTCGTGCATATCGAACAAGTTATGAAATGTAGACCCCGTAAGAAGGGGCTAACGGAACATCGACGTCGAGATGGGGAAAATTGACTATAAGGAAGGAGAAATAATCCCTTTTATCATAAACTTTAGTGTTTAACTTTCCTTTATTTATTGATATATCAAGATCAAGTAAAGGCGTGTGATCACTGCAGCTATTGGATTTATTTAAAGTAAGTTTTGCAGGATAAATTTCATCTGTAAATTTAGAAAATTCAGGATCCCTTAAAGCCAAAATATCGTCCAAATATCTATATGTATTGTTAAATTTAGTATTTTCGTCTGCGAATACCTAAACATGTTGCTAATACCTTTGAGTACAGTGAACTATTTTTCAAAATCTTCTGGCCTGAGACTATTAATTTTATTAACACACTGGAAGTTGTCCGACGAATCCATAAGGGAGATTTTGCTAATTATTTTCAGGTTATCTTTATTTTTATACAATTAGTCTATATTTTTAATCTTGTTTGGGTAAGAAGTTGCATTTAACCGAAATCAAAGATACTCAAAACATTTATTGGGCTTTAGTCTTGCTCCTTACGTAGTTGATGAAAAATCTTACAGACTAAAATACCGGCTAATTTTAAGTCAGCCCGAAATCATTATACTTTTTTGTATATACATTTGGAATACAAAATATTGAAGAGTTGGTCGAAAACTAAAACGTTTCTTAGTACCTTATTTCTTTTATTTTACACTAAGCAAAGATATGTTCTGTTTTGCATATGTAATATAGCCGGAAGTAAATAGTCCATATCGGCAACATACCCAGTCTGATAGGGCCATATCAGACTGCCTTGATCTGAAAAGTCATATCAGCCCGGTGATATGGCTAGTTAATCCCGGGTACGATGGTAACTCCTAATTGAATATATATATAATAAACAGATTAAGACATGGCTTTTTCCATATCAGCATGGTTATCATCCCTCGAACAATACCAGCCCGAGGCTGATGCCTCGGGACGATAACCGGGCTGATATAGAAAAAGGCCTAATGTTAATAAAAATTATTATAATGATTCAGAAGTCAATATTGTTATTTCAGACAGATATGTCCTGCTTGGGAATCACAGAGATTCTTGGGTATTTGGTGCTATCGATCCATCAAGCGGTACAGCAGTGATGAAAGAAATATCACGTGTCATGGGACAGCTCGTCAAAACTAGTCAGTAATTTTTACATAAGTTACGTGTTTTGATGTAAAATGCAATGTGCTAGGTAGATGTTGCTCTGTCTAAAACCGATCAAGCTACTCTTGATATTTTAGTAAGCAAAAGTGATCAAAAGTAGTACTGTGATTGTGAGGAATACTGTCTATAAACTTCGCAATGAACTTTATCACATTTGAGTGCACTTGATTTTTACACATATTGTTCGTACTGTTACAAATTGAAATGTTTTCATTAAGAGGGTATGAACCCCTCTCCCATAAACCAAAAAGTAGAGATGAAGTCTACAGAACATTTTTATGTCTTACATTTTTTTTTAACTTTTAAGTACAAGTACCAAGTGCTTGGATTCTTGAGTCCATTGAGTCAAATGGTCAAGTCCAAAGTACCCCAAAAATAAGGCCAAAGTCCTGAGTACAAAAAGAGGGAGGGTGTTATATCCCCTATTTAAGTTCTGAAAGTTACACTGAAACGATTATATTATATCTGCGGAGCTTTATGAAAATTATGACCAATATTCATATACAATGTACATGATGTAAATAAGATAAAAAGATAAGTATTGCAACACCTAAATGCAATTTCACAGGTAAACGTTAAATAACATCGGATTTGATATACATTTTACAATAATAACAGTTTTATCGGTCAGAAATATTGGACCGTTACATGTTTTTGTAAAAATTACATGTATATAAAATAGAAAGGAACAGTAAACAATCATAGGAAATACCATTAAAACAATATATTCATGAACAAAGTCGTTTCAATACACTTTGTGGCCTTTTCGAGGTTTTAGGCCACATATATGTTTGTTGTACAAAACATAAAAGACAGTGCAATATTGTTCACATGATTTTTGTCTGCCTGAAACAATTTTGTTTTGTAAAACATAATATCGTGATATATTGTCCTATGACGCTACACGAACAATATTTTAAATTGCATTTTAAACATTACCAACGTCGTCGAGCTGAAGGAACGACCCTGGGAAAATCACCGTTCCGTATACAATTAAATTGGCAGTATGACATACTCTTTCAAGGAACATCAGTTTATGTTGAGATTTACACTACTAGTGCTTATTTTTGTGGTGTTTTTGTCTAGTTCTGATTCTCTCTTTTTTCCTATTGTCTCAATTTGAATCCTCTGTAGTCTATTCTTTAATCATCACTTTCCGCTGTATAAAGAGGGACAATACAGAAATAACACAGAGAATGTAGAGATATTCTATGACTTGTGTCAAATCGGAGTAAATACTTTGTTGGTATAGCTATTAACTGGTTACTAACTAGTACTCATTTAATATTTCATGCAATTGCCCTAAAGGCTTATACAATTCAACATGTTTGGTGCAATATTGTACACTGCTGATTGTCTTATAGCCTATTTTCAGACGTCGTTCTATATTTAAAATCAATCAATTTATTTAGCAAGATTCTAATTTATCGATTTTTAAGTTTCGAAAATTGTTACAGTTAAACAATTTTTTAAATATTTTGATTTCAATATTTTGAATATTTACTTTTACTTGTATTAAGTTTTATGGTTTTAGGTTAATATTTTTATATATTTATTATGATTGTTCAATATACTTAATAGTTCTCGCCAAGATATTGCTGAAATATTGCTGAAGTGATCGTAAAACACCAATCAATCAGTTTAACTTGACAAGTAAAATGGCACATTAGAAACATTTGCTTACCACATTTGCAGCAACAGGAAGTATCCCCAGTAAACAGCACATATAAAATATACAAAAATTAAACTCGAATTGAAAAATGTTAGCATTTGCATATTTTTGAATAATATGCCTTATTACTGCATCTTTTTATTTCAGACAAGTGGCGTCCACGTCGGACAATAATTTTCTGTAGTTGGGGTGCAGAAGAATTTTCATTGATTGGTTCTTATGAATGGGTGGAGGTAATTAATATTTTTATATTAATCCTTTACACTAATACCGGCTTTGCGAAAATATGAAAGCGTAAACAATATTTCACATACTGGTATATATATAAATTGACAATACAACGTGTCTTGAGAAATCAGCATTCGAAACACTATCAGTGGTTATATTCATGTATATAAACAAAACAATGTGTATGAGTAAATGAAAAGGAGGCCACATTTCAACTAAAACTGAACGTATATTTACATTCATTTATTTACATTATTGAAAACTTTTGACACATTACAGTTTTAGGACAACGTATGCTAAGACCTCCATTTGGCCCTAAAATTAAAAGTAAAATATGCAAAAAATAATTTGCGCTAAAACCCTTCAAATGATCAAATTTTGAGAAAGAAATGAACATTCTTTTCCAATGTTTAATGTTTGAGCAGTAATTGCACTTAATTTGAGAATAATCAACCGTTTTCAGAAATATGGTCAATAATGACAATTTTCTCGAAGTCTTGCAAACATTGTCGGCATTCTTTGACCAGATTGAATGTTTTTTTTAAGAATTCTAGTCATGCATGCGGCTACATTTGTTTCTTATAGAAACTGTGGAAATGTGACAAATTTTATTTCATTTTTGATATAACACAATATATTGCACCAAATCTGTTAGGCCTACTTTCACAAAAATTATGTAAGATGTAAACGATTTTTTTTTAAAGTAGTTTTGAACCCTCTTGAATAAACTTACAACAATTTTTCACTTAATTTTGTTGAATTCTGAATTATGGTGACCAAAATGCATGCCTCCGTCTTTACTGTTGTTATCCAAATTTCTCACCCTTAAAAATAATGAGACTTCATACCTTGTACTGAACTCGTTAGATATCCTTGGTACTGGATTTGGTCTCTCATTTCGATATTTTTGGTAATATGAGTAATACTTTCTGACTATTTTGTATCATGGCTTTCCATATTATTTGATTTTAATGCTGTGGATGAGAGGTAACTCCTTGTAATACGTGTACAAAAAAAACCAGAATTTACCATTTATTTTGCAACCTGTGTATTTTTGTATATTTGCAGAGTGAGAAAAATCAATGATAATTCTACATCTGTCCAATAATTTTCAGTCATATGAGAAATGCATTCTACTCATGAGCATTTTCACCTAGAGCCTTAAAGGCACATCAGTAATTTAAGTGTCGATCACAAAGGATAAGAGCCAAAAAGCATCAAATAATTGGTTACTAAAGAGTAACATATAGATTTGTAGAAAATATCGTTTGTCAATTTACCTCTTCGGTACATAAACATTTCATATCTTTGACATTCATTAGTAGGACAATTAAAAGTCACAAGAATTAATTCTGTCAAACATATATCGACTTCAACAGTGGAATATTCTATATGATACCACATACATTTGGTGCATATTCGACAAGTAATGTCTCACAAGTTGTCTTGATTTCAACAATTAATGTCTCCTGAGCTGTCCTTATTTCGACAATTAATATCTCATGAGCTGCCCTTATTTCAACAATCAATGTCTCACGAACTGTCCTTGTTACGAAAATCAATTTCTCACGACTTGTCCTTATTTCAACAACAACGTCCTCACCAGTTGCGCTACTATCATTGACAATCAACGTCTTATTACTTGTGTCCGCGGCTAAACAACTACACCCATACCAAACTAGTGTAGATCATCAGTATACCACAATGAACCTCAAATTGTTTTAGATAAGCAGGTATGGAGCTACACACGAAGGAGACACTGTTTAGTATTAAATGTCGCTATTTTTTTCCTTCATTGGTTTATATCTTTCAAATGTTGCTGTTCAGATCTCAATGAATCAAATCGTAAAGAAAGTTTATTCCAATATAACCATGACAACGTCGATGGAGCTGTCGGGTAGATTTAAAAACATATTCTGCCGATGAACATGACATTAAGCGCGACATGTATCTTCTTAATTTCATTTCAGTTCATTTGTCAGTTTTAAATGAAATTGTAATAACTAAATGCTTCATTTTCCTTGTTTCATAGGTCTACCAATATTTTAGGTATGAACAAATAAAGGTGTAGGGAATAAATGTACATGGGACAAAACCCTATAAATACATGGTTAGACTACGCAAATGGAACAACGGTTTCATTGTTGTTCTTCAGTTTGAAGTCACCATGAGGCCTTCAACAAAGAGCAAACACTCTTACCTCATAGTAAGTTCAAGACGGTCCCTTGAATTCACTTGCTTTATGTTGACCTTTGCTACATCCATGTATCTTGATTCTTGGTTCTTTGGTCATCGGGGCGTCCACAGACATTACATATCAGGCAAAGTACACTTTCAAACACTTATCATTCGTTGCCCAACAAAGGGACCGATAGACAAGACAATATATAAACGACCACAGGGCACTCATCGAGTTGATTGTAAGAAAACTTGGCAAGTAAAATCATCAGAAATGGGAAATATATATATAGATGGCCAGATTTTTACAAAACAAGAAGCCAAATGTTAAATTTAGATAGTGCATTCATATGAGAAATTCTCACATGAACGAGTATACCAGTACTGACCAAAAAGAAAAAGAGAAAAAAGAGGATTTATCACAAGTACGGGGAATCTTTTTAGTGCACGAGAGAAAAACGCCATTGTAAATGAACAAATAAAGGGATATGGAGTAAATATTCATGGGCCAAAATCTTTTTGAATACACGGTAAGACTAAGCAAATGGACAACGCTTTGTTGTTGTTCTTCATCTTGAACCACCCTTTTCAAATGTCAATGAAACAGCACTAGTGAATCCCTTTTATTTTATTATGCACATTTTCCTTCCTATTTCGATATGCATATTGGCTTCTTGACATTGTCTGTAATGAGTACTACTTTTTGACTACTTTTGGATTATGGCTTTCCAAATTGTTTATTAATGTAGAAAAGTTAACAGGAAACACCTACAATGGCCGAAAACCACAATCATATGTCACAATACACCAGGGAACCGCACAAGAAAAACAATAAAATGACAAAGGACAAACATGGACAACGATATGAGCTCGGGATAGCCGGACTTGGTACCGGCACTAGCAAGAGCTGTCGGTAGGGCTAAACCAGTTTATGGGTACTATGACTCTAATGCTGCTGATGAGATGTTACTCCTTGAAACACGTGTACAGCATAATGAAATTTACTATTTATTATGCAACTTTGGTAATTTTGTATTTTATTATGATGAAATTAATGATAAGTTCCAGCTTCACGTCTCAAATGAAATAGAAGTACTATATCGATGTTACCCTCGGGGACATTATGAAAAACAAGTTTTTCTTGATTTCACATATTGATTTCAGCAATATATCAAAAATCTAGCGGAAAGGTCGATAGCCTACCTCAACGTTGATTTAGCATTAGAAGGTAAGTATAATGGTTATTTTATCGTTGGATATGTCATATGTATTTTAACATACTTTTTTGATATATCACCACATGCTTAATACAAATTTAGTTTTTATATAAATAAAGGAAGGTTATGGAGTAAATGAACATGACACAAAGTCTCTACAAATACATGGTAGAAGTTATTAATGCAACAACGCGTTATATCACTTATGTCGCTTTATAAATTACTTCAATACTTGTGTTGCAATGCAAATATTCGTGTTGAAAACAATGATTTATAATCATTTGATTTTTTCTGCAATGGAGTTGCAAGGAACTGCACTTCCGCCATTTTATTTTAATTAACATGTGTCATTTCAATCCAATTTATCGTTTATTAAAAGCCAAATAGTATCGAAGAAGTGATGCCAAGATCTAGAATGTGTAGAGATTCTCAGAAACAGTTGTAAATATTATACATTCAAAAGAAAGTTCCTCCGAAATAGAGGATACATTATATGCATAAACTGAATTTCACTGGACCAGTTTTGGCATATCCCTCACTTGTAAATATAGATATCTAGTGTATAACCCTCTTTGGCACAATTTTAGTGGTATGTATATACCTTTGAGAGAGTTATACCTCATTTTTAGGATGAAGGTTATTGAAAAAAGTAGATGTTTATCAAAATACCACAATGCTACCACATCTATTACAATATTTTGATGAACATCTGACGCAACAAAGGAATTTGAAAAAAAAATGTTGTTATCAACAGTGAGACACCGTTCTTTTTATTATTTATTTAATTTTCAACAACACCAAAAATATTGTTAACTGCAGAATGGAAATTATTCAAAGCACATATAGGAAGTACAAAAGTTTACATCATAACTTACATCATTCCTCTAGTAAATTCCCTTAACGAAGTCACGTGAAAAATACATATGACTCAAATATATGCGTTCAACAGCAGCAAGTAAATGGCGTCAGCGCTTTACCCCCAATACATTTGTTGCAGATTTCGATCACAAGTTTTCATACGTGTACCAGAATGTCTGGAAATTATATACATTACACAGTATATAAGTACGATCTAACAAATATGAATTTACTCAGTTGCATATACCTTATTGAGCCACTAAGGGACTGTTTAATATCACATTCTTTTCGACATCGTACGGAATCGGAGGAGCCGTGGCTAGCCTTGTCCTATAGACAACTATAGAAACTATAGAAATAAATATCACAGATGCTGGAAGACAACACACAATATCAATTGACTTGCATTGCGAAACAAAATTCTTTTGATGCATGTTTCAAGTCTTTATTCAAGTTATATTATTTGTTCTTCATTACAGGGAATTTTTCTTTCAAAGCAAAATCGACTCCTCTTCTGTACGATTCTATTTTTACAGCTACTAAAAAGATACTTTTGGTATTCAAACATAAAAAGCAACGAAGAGATATAGAGTAAATGCAAATGAGACAAAGTCTCCAGAAATACATGGTAAAGCCAAGAAAAGGAACAAGCTTCTGTTGGTGTTCTTCATCTGAAGTCGCCATGAGGCCTTCAACAATGTTCATACCTCATAGTAATCTCAAGACGGCACCTAGCACCGGTTTGAGCTGAATTCATTGCCGGATGTTATGCAACGCTAGCGCTACTACCATGTTTTTACTGGCCATGCTTGCGGGATTCTCAACAAACATTGATTAAACTGGGAAAGCATTCTTAAAATCACTGCCATCCGTTATGTAGATATCTATACATTGCGTAGCATTGCTACCCATGCATTTTAGGAAATCGCGATCTACTCAAATGAAAAAAAAAACCTCAATTTTAAAGTGTTCATGGTTGTATACCAATTTAAAGTAGAAACTAACACAATACACTGGCAAACGAATTGCAGTTTCCTGGAAGTATAAATAAATCTTGAAGATAAAAGTCAAATTGTCACAAAAAGATTGATATTGGAAGATACTTTACCTCAGGTGGACAAATGGAGTATTTTGCGTCAAATCAATTTATGCATGCTTACAAATTTTAAAACTTGCTTACTTATATATATACATATCCATACCAGTGCTTTCCTGGCATTACATAAAGCAATGAACCAATTGAATTCACAATAATTAGAAGTGATGCAACTATATATTCATTGAAATGTGATGTGATGTGATCTGTAACATTCATTGTTTGATATATATAAAATGCTATGATAACATTATTGTACATGTAAACATGGAATTTACAGGTGCCAAATCCTAACTCAGAGGATGAGTTAAAGACAGTATATGATAAATGGAAGCATTCGTATCCTTCTGATCCTGATGAGACAAAGGCACTGCCAAGGTATGATTTTTTTACATAATGTTAAGATTACGAACCGGAAATGCAAAAAGCATGTATATCTTAAGTCCTGTGTTTCCATCCCTGTAGCCAGTACTTCGGGGTTTGCCAGAAAACTGATTTTATTTCGAAACTTGCATTGTCTAATATAACAAAGTTTTGTTCAAAACTAAAGTTTATCTCATTCTTAGTTCTGTCCGTAGATGATTTTGGCTTTACTTTTTAGATCCTATTGGTATTGTCTTCACTATCAATTTTTACACATATCTCGGTATTGGGATTTCCAAATGTTTTAATTTTATCTTCACTGAAAAGACCTAAGTTGTCGAAATGCGCATATGCAGAAACTAAATTAACAGTAACTTCGGTTTTTTTGTTATTTTCTAATTTATTTCATAAGGTCAGCCATGTGAGGCTTATTGTTTGTAAATTGTTTGTTTTGTAATTCTGTTATGAATAACAAAATACCGAAGTAACTGTTAATTTATTTTCTGCATATGCGCATCTCGACAAATTGTTATGAATTATGAATGTCAGTATTAGTTTAGTTTAACTCCTTTTTAGTGCCAAAGATCGAAATATTTTCTAAATTTAACTTTTCAGTTATCTTTGTGCTGCTGAAGAACATCTGCTTTTCCATATTCATATAGTCTTTCGTGTCAGAAACCTGTTTTTAGAAGTTCATATCGTATCAGCATTAGTGGTTTCAGGATTATAAGACTGTACTATCTAGATCAGTGCTTGAGAGCAAAAAACCTGTGGCAAAACCTGCGTTTAGAATAATTTTTTACCGATATTAGAGTTGCTCCTGTACAGTATTATTCTTTAAAGGTTCTCAAGTAATTAGTTTTGGATACAATCTCCACCGAGGCTTCTTTTGAAATATTTTTAACAGTTCTTTAACAGTGATGGATTCATTAGAAAAATAATAAATTAGTTGCGTGCTCCTTTACTTGTACATGTATTCAGATTTAAGCTCATTTTATTACTTGAGCTTAGTTATTTGGGAATGGTATGTCACCAATACAGTCTCCAATTATTTTACATGTCATATATAAATATCTTAAAATGCA
Organism: Modiolus philippinarum; assembly: GCA_002080025.1. NCBI lineage: Eukaryota > Metazoa > Mollusca > Bivalvia > Mytilida > Modiolidae > Modiolus > Modiolus philippinarum. Next base: position 43,841 of record MJUU01057174.1, on the reverse strand, counting down.
AAACACATAAACCCATAGAAAAGGCAATGGGGTTTTATAACAACTTGTAGTATGCTTTCAAATGAACTAGGCAAAAACATGTGACCACCAGACTACATAATAAACGGTTAATTTTATTTAATCCTTATGCCTTCTTTCTTTTCATTTATATATAATTTTTAGAGTCTATCAAAATCCCATTGAAATATATAATGTTTCGCGTAAACAGCTTGTGGTTAAATTAAAAAAAAAGTTCTCAGGGCATAAACCTTTCTTAAACACTATTTTTTAAAACTGATTTTTAAATGTTTTGCCCAAAATATTTTGACTGTTCAAATTTTATTTAATTGTTCGATTTTTGTGGATACTAGTCCTTTGTTCCGTCGGTATTCTATGACCGTTGTTTTATCCCAGTAAACATATCGATTATTTAAATGTTTATATTGAAAATATGTTTTCCATCTAAGTATTTTAAGCCTGAGCATTTTTTCATATTAATGTGTTTTTTTTGCCTAAACATTTTTATATTGAATTATGTTACGGTTACAGAAAGTGTTTGGGATTGTCTATTTAAATGTAAAGTCTTGTGTACTTGGGTTTTGGGGATACTTTATTTATTATGAACAAGAATGGCAATTTAGCTGTGAACTTTGTACCTTTGTTGGGACATATTCATAATATTCTAAATTGCTGTCTAAAATCGTGTAAGATCGTCACTGGTATGTTTACTTCCTATGAATTAAATTAATATTTGTCACTCTTGTATGTCTTCTGACATATTAGCAGTCAAAAAATGGATGTAAATGACCCTTTGTGTCCATTTTAGCCATTTTTATAGTTTCTGAGAAATGACATTACCCGAAGAACAGCGACAACCAAAAAGATTTTTTTTTGTCGTTAGTGTATTCACGTTTGCACTTCCCAATGTCATCTCGTTTATTTGGTTCTGCAGGTCAAATGCAACAGATTTTTACAAAATCGTACAAAAATTGTAAAATTGCATTCAAGTTGACAGTTCAGTGGCTGGATCTTTTATCGAAAAGTATGCAGAGCATTTTGAAATTGATTTTGTTATGATTGTGTGTATTAAAGATAGGGATGGCAAAATGTTTTGAATTCAATACTCGAGTACTCGGTACAAATACTCGCGAGTACTCGAGTACTTGGTCACTGTAATTGATAATATATAGCCATCATTCTATTAATGTGGGACGGGGACCTGCAACGTAGGTCTTCTCGTTTTTCAATGAAACCTTTCTGCTTTTTTTTTTGCTTCAGAAAATATTGTTAATTTCAATGAGTAGTAAATCACCTGTTGTATACATACTGATTGGCAAACAACTGACTGACGGCTTATATTGTAGAATTTTGCTTTAGTCTTATTTTAATTATGTTAATGAGGGGTCTCTCTAATTAAATAAAAATTATCAACGTTGTCTGTCCTGCAAAATAAAAGTTTTCTTCAGTTTCGCTGGTACTATAACTTAATGGACATGTTTCAAAATATTTATAGTATGACTTTAGGTTTAGAAGAATGCTTTTGAAATTATTTTACCGAATAAAACAAAGCAATAAGTATCAAGAGATGATTAAAGAGGTTAAATTTTTGGAACTTCTTTTGATTCAAAATTAATGATTTGATGAGCAAATTTCAGAGAAATGAAAAGAGAATAACTGCGATACATATGGTAGGGAATACAGGCGAATGCATAAAAGGTGCATTAAATAGAAAATGAAAATACACGAGAAGAAAAAATATTGAGAAGAAACTTAAAATAGATAATAAAATTTAGAAAATATCCGTGAATTTTAAAATAGCCCGAGTACTCGAGTACAAAAATTGTACTCGAGTACTCGCCTTCTAAACGAGTACTCGAGTACTCGTTGCCATCCCTAATTAAAGATGATCTGTTAAAACAGTTTTGGGAAGTTGTAATACATTAGTAAAATGCTAAATGAAATAAAACCGAAAATCTAGAATTAAAACGAGACTGTCGCACTAACAGTGGCATTGTAGTATTGTCATGTATTTGAAGGTTAAATTTGGAGTTTTATTATAGGGTTCTAGCTATAGGATCCGGCAGTGATTATGTTGCTATGGTTCAGATGGTTGGATTGCCATCTTGTGATATGAGATACACATTTGATTCAGTAAGTAAAGTACAATCATTTTATGTTTCATCAGTAGATATGGTTTTATAAAACTTTATCAGTATGCTAAAGGATATGGGTATAATGANATACAGCCTGACAATATTCTTGAAGATGAAGAAGAAATGTCAAAATCTCACTATATCACAAACTTAGTATCGACAAGCAGAAACTCACAGAGACCCGATTTTTACCGTGTTGACTCTTTTGTTTCATGTTACTGGTATTCAATTTCACGTACATGTGCTCCCTATTCCATCACTTTAAACGTTGTGTTTAAGGCAAAGCAGAACTTATCATGTTTTTAAGAGAACGGTTGTTACATACATCTCTTTTATTTGTCTCTATTGAAATATTTTTCTTCTTCAAATTCTATAGTTGTATGGACACCTAGTTTTGACGTCATATTTTGGTAATTTACTTTACTTTACGAAATGAATTATACGTTTTAGGTTCTGCCGTCTTCGCTTCTTATTTGCTGAGACTTAAATCATAAGGGAAGTTATAGATATCATAAAATTAAAAACAACAAAAATAAGCTTACCTTGACATTGTATTTTTGACACCAAATCCAATAAGTCGTTGGCAACATCTCGTCCTGAAAAAGTGCAATATTTTATTAATTTTCAAAATTACATTTATGTGCAACCTGATTTATCATAAAATTTGAACACTTTAAAATTCAAATATCATGATCTGAATTGAACTTCCTGTTTGTAAAATAAAGAGGTAGAGGTTCATATTTTTATAATATATTTTTCTTTTACATGTTATTATGCTGTGTGTCATTTTCATTTTTATCTATGTCTTCAGCAAGCTTTTAACAGTTTCTAACAACGGCAACATGCAGGGTTTAAAGTGAAAGTACAACAGTCTTTTAGAATGTCAATTTACAACATGTAAATAAGATAGAAGTTGGATTTTTTTCATCGTTCAAAAAATATGTGATCTTAATGTAAAAAAACACCGATCATTTCATTAGAATAGGAACATTAACCAATAAACATTTTATACCTTGATAACAACCAAAGTCGTCTTCTTCTTCATATGCAGTATGTACCAATTGGAGATATACAAAAATGATTACACCTGTTCCTAGTATTCTCAGCATGTCTCGATCTTAAATAATAAATATAACAATAACTAAAATTTCTTGTATATATCATCAGTATCACCTGCTTTCCCCTAAAATGGCCCTTGGTGACCATTGCCATCGAAACAGAAAAGGGTGGGAAGATTCAAATTGCTCAGAATTAGATGAAAATTGACTGGAGGCTTGCATGAGAGGGTAGTACGTTTGGGATATTTTTGTGTCTTTGGTTTGCGAACACAGTACTAAATTGCTGGTTGGATTTTATACTGAGGAGGAATGAATATTTAGATTTG
>MJUU01057174.1:0-10075 GCA_002080025.1 Modiolus philippinarum | reverse complement strand
TATATATATATATATATATATTATGCATTATATGTAAATCACGAGCTTTAAAAAATAAAAAATTACAAAAAGACTCCTGAAAAGAGAAAAGGCAAGTCACAAATATTCATAAAGCACGTGAAGCACAAATGTCCTTTATATAAGCGCAAATATCCTTTTTGGAAAAAGCGCAAATGTCCAATTAAACAAGAGGCTCTCAAGAGCCTGTATCGCTCACCTGGTCCTTGATTAAGGTAAACATTTTATGTTAAAGCCCATATACATGTATATAATAAAACTAAAGTTCCAATATGCCCAATTAGTTTAAGGGGAAAAGACGTCTGTTAGTGTTCCCCATGGGTCTAATGTTAAAATATATACCCTGCTGGCAGCCATCTTGGATAAAGTGAGAACCTGAGAAAAAAAACATTTTTTCTTTTCAGGGGTCCACATAAAAGTTATTTTGACCAAGTTTGATTCCATTGGCTCAGTAGTTTCAGAGGAGAAGATCTTTGAATGAGTTTCCCTGCTGACGTTCATGTTAAATACAGCGCGGACCTGAAAAACAGCTTTTTTGTAAGGGGCCACCAAAGGACTATTGTGGCCAAGTTTGGTGCCAATTGGCTTAATAGTTTCAGAGAAGAAGATCTTCGAATGTGTTTTCCCATAGGGTCCAATGTTAAAACTATGTTCCCCGCTGGCAGCCCTCTTGGATATAGCGCGGACCTGAAAAACAGCTTTTTCGTAAGGGACCACCAAAGGACTATTGTGGCCAAGGTTGGTGCCAATTGGCTTAATAGTTTCAGAGGAAAAGATCTTTGAATGTGTTTCCCATAGGGTCCAATGTTAAAACTATTTCCCCGCTGGCGGCCATCTTGGATATAGCGCGGACCTGAAAAAACAGCTTTTTGGTAAGGGACCACCAAAGGACTTTTGTGGCCAAGTTTGGTGCCAATTGGCTTAGCAGTTTCACAGAAGATCTTTGAATGTGTTTTCCCATAGAGTCCAATGTTAAATCTATGTTCAACGCTGGCGGCCATCTTGGATATTCCACGGACCTGAAAAACAGCCTTTTTGTAAGGGACCACCAAAGGACTATTGTGGCCAAGTTTGGTGCCCATTGGCTTAATAGCTTCAGAGGAGAAGATCTTTGAATGTGTTTTCCCATAAGGTCCAATGTTAAAACTATGTTCCCCGCTGGCAGCCATCTTGGATATTGCGCGGACCTGAAAAACAGCTTTTTCGTAAGGGACCACCAAAGGACTATTGTGGCAAAGTTTGGTGCCAATTGGCTTAGCAGTTTCAGAGAAGAAGATCTTTGAATGTGTTTTCCCATAGGGTCCAATGTTAAAACTATTTTCAACGCTGGCGGCCATCTTGGATATTGCGCAGACCTGAAAAACAGCTCTTTTGTAAGGGACCACCAAAGGACTATTGTGGCCAAATTTCGTGCCAATTGGCATAATAGTTTGAGAGGAGAAGATCTTTGAATGTGTTTTCCCATAGGGTCCAATGTTAAAAATATGTTCCCCGCTGGCAGCCATCTTGGATATTGCGCGGACCTGAAAAACAGCTTTTTCGTAAGGGACCACCAAAGCACTATTGTGGCTAAGTTTGGTGCCAATTGGCTAAATAGTTTAAGAGGAGGGGATGTTTGAATGTGTTTTCCCATAGGATCCAATGTTAAAACTATGTTCCTCGCTGGCAGCCATCTTGGATATTGCGCGGACCTGAAAAACAGCTTTTCGTAAGGGACCATCAAAGGACTATTGTGTCCAAGTTTGGTGCCAATTGGCGTAATACTTTCAGAGGAGAAGGAGAAGATCTTTGAATGTGTTTTCCCATAGGGTCCAATGTTAAAACTATGTTCCCCGCTGGCGTCCATCTTGGATATAGCGAGGACCTGAAAAACAGCTTTTTCGTAAGGGACCACCAAAGGACTATTATGGCCAAATTTCGTGCAAATTGGCTAAATAGTTTCAGAGGAGAAGATCTTTGAATGTGTTTTCCCATAGGGTCCAATGTTAAAACTATGTTCCCCGCTGGCAGCCATCTTGGATATTGCGCGGACCTGAAAAACAGCTTTTTCGTAAGGGACCACTAAAGGACTATTGTGGCCAAGTTTGGTGCCAATTGGCCTAATAGTCTCAGAGAAGAAGATCTTTGAATGTGTTTTCCCATAGGGTCCAATGTTAAAACTATGTTCCTCGCTGGTGGCCATCTTGGATATCGCGCGGACCTGAAAACAGCTTTTTCGTAAGGGACCACCAAAGGACTATTGTGGCAAAATTTGGTGCCAATTGGCTTAGTAGTTTCAGAGGAGAAGATCTTTGAATGTGTTTTCTCATAGGGTCCAATGTTAAAACTATGTTCATTGCTGGTGGCCATCTTGGATATTGCGCGGACCTGAAAAACAGCTTTTTTGTAAGGGACCACCAAAGGACTATTGTGGCCAAGTTTGGTGCCAATTGGCTTAATAGTTTTAGAGGAAAAGATCTTTGAATGTGTTTTCCCATAGGGTCCAATGTTAAAACTATGTTCCCCGCTGGTGGCCATCTTGGATATCGCGCGGACCTGAAAAACAGCTTTTTTGTAAGGGACCACCAAAGGACTATTGTGGCCAAGTTTGGTGCCAATTGGCTTAATAGTTTCAGAGGAGAAGATCTTTGAATGTGTTTTCCCATAGGGTCCAATGTTAAAACTATGTTTCCCGCTGGCGGCATCTTGGATATCGTGCGGACCTGAAAAACAGCTTTTTGGTAAGGGACCACCCAAAGACTATTGTGGTCAAGTTTGGTTCCAATTGGCCCAGAAGTTTCAGAGGAGAAGATCTTTGAATGAAAAGTTTACGCCGGACGGACGGACGACGGACGACGAACGGACGACGGACGCAAAGTGATAGCAGTAGCTCACCCTGGCATTAGCCAGGTGAGCTAAAAAGCGCAAATTTCTATTTAAAAAAGAGCAAATGTCCTATCAAAAAGCGCAAACGTCTCTCGCCGTTATATTTACACCAGTTCAATATGAAAATTTATTGCATTTTCACTTCTGATAGCATTCTTAGGAAAATATGTTTCTAAATATACTACTCAACAAAAGAAACGATACACAGATTTTATCCAAAATAATATTTTACTTTCTAGTAGAAAAGCATTTTTTGCAAGTAAGATTAACATTATGCCCCAAAATGTCTCTTACATTTTATAAACCATTTTTTCGCGGTCAAGGTCATTATTCGGAATTACGTAAATAGTGAATATGTCAACATTTTCCTTTTACTAAACCATCACATTTTTGAACCGACTAACTTCAAACCTCTGTTGCTATGTCGACCATGATTTCTCATGCCTATTTTCCGTTCTCAACTGCCGTTCTCATAAGTGTAAAACGCGTGTAACGCGATGTTGAAGTTATAACGTCTAACGGGACCTGTTGCCACGTGATTTATCGTTTGATGAGTAATTTGACTTTGGATGAATCAATTGTTTTTAGTTTGTTCTTCTTTTCACACAAAAATCAAGATCGATTAAGTCATTGTCCACGTTGATTTTGCATTGAACGGGGCATCGAAAAGTGACATTGTGTTCAAGTTATTAAGATAGCAAATTGTTAACCTGATGAAGTGTCCCAATTATTGACATCAAACAATTGAAATTATCCATCAATTAACGACGAACTCGATCATCGGGCGAAAAACTTCCATTCCGGTTTTTCTTCGTATCCGTGTCCGAATTGATTTTAAATGGAATAAACAAATGCGTTTTGGTGTTGAATACATTAATACACTAAAATAAAAACTTTAAATTGCGAAAAACAAAAATATTTACAAAATTAATTGCGTATCAATTCTTATGTTGAGTAGTATAATAATATTAAAGGGTTGGATACTGCCTGAGTAATATATCATATTACACGAGCTTTTTTGCAAGTGGAATATGATATACTGGGAGGGCAATATTCACCAATATCAATGCTATAACCCTTTTATTATACAATAATAAATATCTCAAACGCAAAATATCAAATTACAAGATTTGAAAATATAATAGTAGAGCGGCAAAGACCAGAAATTTCAAAATTAAAATGACCCACATACGCTATTCGCTATCTATACCTTTTTGGAAAGCTTAGGTCGTGTACATTTCAGAAATGTTTGTCGTAAAAATCAGATGTGGTAGAAAAGGGGATAAATTAGGGGTCAAAGATCAATCAGTAAAAAATGAAAACATGGATATATTATGATTTTCAGCATTTCAAGAAATAAAATTTCATGCAATAGAATTTTGTTTATTACTAAGCAAATTTAAATGTAAATGAACATGTCGTCAAAATTTGTGACGTCACTTATAACAGAAATTGACGTTCATTTGATGTTATAATAAAGAGCTATGTTTTAAGCTTAAAAACGGTTTAAGGAATTTTTTCCTGAGTTAAATTCAATCTGAACAATCGAAAACAATATTTAGTAAGCGCTAAATTTCGTAACTCAACCTGTGTTAGCACGTATAGAACGTAGGCGTGTTGTAAGGAGTCGGATTTATAGACAACACGCATAGTATATGAAGTAAATTTTATAAATCTAAATATGACTCTGTTTTATTTATTTGTTGCAACTTACTCGATAACTTAATCTTATTTCATTTCTTATTTAAAAATAGTGAATGCTGAAACTCCCCCCCCTTTTTAAAAAAGCTACAAAAGGATTGACTATTGATTTGCAACAAAAATCGACATATATTCGCTGTGTTTGTACACAGATGGTAATCGCACTGACACCATATTTCGCCTAGTAAGGAAATAAGTAAGAAAATGTTTTATTTAGAGAGAGTGCATGACGCAGTTTGAACTTGTCTAATTTTCGTGGAGACCCTCTTATAAATATTCAAATTAAAACATTGCAAATATTGAATACAATAATACAATAACATACGCATTATTATATTATGTAAATTTTATTTCAAATAACGTGTTGTTCATATTACTATCTGTTTAACAAAGTTGCTGTATTCTTCCGTGAATGGCCTTTTCCATAAAAGACAGTTGTATTTTACGGAAGAATTGGAATGTCTTCAACTAGTGTGAGAAGTTATATGCATTTTACACACGTTTTACTCGTAAAAAGAAAACATTTCTTACTCATGAAAGTTATCCCTGATCTTTAATGTTTGCAAGTCTATGTAGCAGTTTCATCAAAGGATTGTGTCGTGCAAAAACACCGTCTTTAGTTGGCTATGGAGTTACAAATGAGTTATATGTTCTTTATATCATCTCTTTAATTTGTTTGCACTGAAAGGATAATAATTGTAGATATAACCACCCACAGAACCAAACTCAAATCCGTCCAACATCTAGAACCTTTGTTCATTGCAAGCATGATTTTGCTGAAACAACGGCAGTAGAATACCGAAGGAACAAAGGGGTGATATTCACAAAAATCGAAGTCCAAAGACAGGGCAAAAACGAGAACACAGAAAACAATGACGTTAGACACAAAAACAATGACGCCAGACAGACACAAAGCACAGAACCAGAAACCACAACATTCAGAACAAAGGCACTCACAGTGTGAACTCCAGTGAAACTGAGAGTGACATCAGGTGCTCCGGAAGGGTAAGCATGTCCTGCTCTGTTAACAGCACCCGTCACACTGTGAGTGATTCAATCCGGGAAAATGTCAAAGTCGGTAGTCAAATCCGGGAAGACGTGAATCTAGCTGAAAATGTCCACTTTCATTTGGGATACTGACACGTCATATCTTTCAATGATGCTATGGTGACGGCCATAGAATTTCTTGAGGGATGAAATTAACAAAGGTTGAACAAATCCCTGACTAAGCAGCTTTTGGGACAGTGTTTTTGCTCTGTTCAAAAAATCACTGTACAAACTACAAGCTCGACAGTAACGAATCAACTGTGAAATGAAAATTGAAATGTTTTTAAAAATGAATAAAATGACATACAAGAAACCACAGTTTTCTGTTGCTTTTGCTAATTTGTTTGTTTGTTTGTTTTTTTGTGTCCTTTGGATTTCGACTCTTGACAATTCTTTTTAGTAATTCTGTTATTACCCTTATTTGCTATTTTTCTTAAACAGTTTTGAATTTGTCGTCTGATGCAGATTGGCAAACCACAGTCATATGCAATCACCACAGTCATATGCAATCAATCAGGTTTTATCTGGTCCATACTTTTAATTATTTGATACGATATTTTGAAACTTCAGTTGAGGAGCACGTGACCAGGAGCAATTATTTGTTTTCCATTAGAATCGATCTAATGTGTCCTAATCTTTTACAATGAAGATACCTTTCAATAAGATAGGAAATATTTTTAAATTATTTATTCAAGAAAATTGTTTAAAAAAATATTAATTTAATTTACTAATGTGAAAGGGAAATCAATAAGACAAGGGAGACGGGTTATGCTTGCTTAACTTTTCTGTTACATGTCCGGAGGAGTGTGTCTGGATATCATGTTGCAGATGCATGATTACCTTAATTGCAATGGTTTTCAAGTTGGGGGTTGCATATTGTTTCCAATTATTATTGTTATTATTACTATTCATTTTTGGTTGTTCATAAAAAAATAATAAAAAAATGATAAATACATAAACCGAGAACCAGCGTATCCGGCGCAATCTTTTTACCAAACACGTGTGCCTCAGATATGGGTTAATTGATATAGGTCAACATTAGTGAGAGTGAAAACAAAAGAAAATCTGTCGAAGTGGGTCAAGATAGCGTGCTTTGGATCCCGATCATTTTAACAAAAATAAAATCATGAAAATGGAACAATTAATAAAATGAATTAAAACCAAACAATAACAATAATGACCTTCAATCATCTTTGAAATACTAATCAAGTATAAACACGGGTCAAATTGCTTGACTGCTGTGTAATGATTACTGTTACAGCTGTACTAGTTCTACACTATAAATTATCTCAAATGCCTAAAATCTAAATTACTCTATTGGCAATTACTAAGCAAATATATAAAAAAAAGCTGTTGACTGTATTATCAGTTGGAAATAAATCGATACTAATCAAGAATGTCTATTAAAACAATGATTCAACATTACAATCACCAAAAACAAGTCAGCCTTCAACTGATTCAATCAAATGAGAAACAATCTTACAAATTTAGGACATTTTGGTGTTGTCAATCTATATTTACTATTAAAAACAAATGTCAAATTGAGAGGTTGGTGTACGGGCCCTATGTTTCACTCTCACAGGTGTAACGCTTATAACATTTTTTTAATCAACATGTATTAAAATACCATTTTATTATATAAAATATTTTCTGTAAGATCATCTTTAACGGAAGAAAGTTTCATTTTTAATATTAAACCAGTAAACATCACAAACATGAATACAATGATCTTACAGATTATATTTAATACAAACAACCATTATAGTTAACATTTTTTTGCAATTTTATATATATACTTTTTTTTACAATTGTATTCAACTAAAAAAATGAGATGTTTTTATACAGTTAAAGTTATAAGATCCTAGTCATATCTGTTTTGTTACGTTTTTACTTGAAGTTTTGAAATTTTCAATAAACATATAAAGCAAGTTACTTTTATTGTTTTTCAGTTACTATAATTAATTTGACAGTGTATGCTTGTGCAATAAACAATGATAAAAAAGAATCTTTATTCTATTAGGTTATAACTATGTTGTCAGGTTGTTTCCATTGTCTGTACATAAATTGGTCCAATGCAATACATTTTAATATCTTCAGCTAACCAATTTTTAATATGAACAGAAACTACGGCAGTAGAATACCGAAGGAACAAGGGAAGCGATGACTTCAAAAATCGAAGTCCAAAGACATGGCAGAAACGGTAACAGATAAAAACAAAGACAAAACAAGGACGTGAGACAGCTACAATGCACGGAAATAAAAAGATAACATTAAGAACTAAGGCACTCATAGTGTGACCTCCCATGAAAACCGGGAGTGACATCAGGTGCTCCGGAAGGGTAAGCATGTCCTGCTCCACTAGCGACACCCGTCACACGATCAGTGAGGTATATATTGTTTTTGAAAGTTCTGATTTCAGGCTGATTGGAATCGCCATTTTCTAACCCTTAGGCAAAAACCAATAAAATTCCTTGGTACATGTTTCTTCTCTAACCCTCAAACAGTACCAAGGTAAAAGTTTTGAAAAGCTGTTGTAAGTCTATTGAGTATTCAAACAATAACCAGGACAAACCAGTAGTACAAACATTATCTACAAAGACAAAACTAAAATTTTACAGTATGATATACAAGACAACACAAAAAACTAAAACCACTGACTGTGTGAACTCCCACAAAAAACGAGAGTGACATCAGGTGCTCCGGAAGGGTAAGCATGTCCTGCTCCGCTAGCGGCACCCGTCACACTATCAGTGAGTCAATCTGGGGTTGAGTCAAATCCGGTTATGTCAAATCCGTGAAGACGTGAATGATTCTTGCAAAAAAAGAAATACTAATAATACTAATATATATATATAACATTACAATCCAATCCATTTGTTAAAAAAGGGGTTCTTAGCTAACCTGACTCAAAGGGTCATGTGAACTATTGCCACCATGAAGCATTCGTCGTTGTCATCCATCATAAACTTTTCTTATTTTCAGCTCCTTTGAAAGCACGGCCAATTTGGACCAAACTTAGCAGGGATGGTCCTTGGGTGGTTCCCTTTCAAAATTATATCCGATATCCCTTCCCGCTAAAAATGTTCAGCATGTCAAGGGCTGTCATCTTATGCAGTAGTGACAAGAATCAGGCCACAGTGACCTAGATATATGGTAAGAGTTTAAGTGACAGCTCATATGTCATGTACATGGGATCAAACAATTTACATGCAGATGTCTTTGAGGGAAAAGGATTTAATTTCATGGTCCACTGACACTGATTGAATTTAGGTCAGAGTTCATATCTTAGGTACTATAAGAGATAGTATCATGTTATCTTGCATGCATATGTCTCTAAGAAAGAAAACAAAATTAAACAAGAGTTTGTTCGTCACTGTGACCTACATTTCATGGTTCAATGATTGGTTAAAATTAAGGTCAGAGCTTATATTTCGTGTACTATGAAAGTACAATAACACATTTCCAAGACATACACTCTACTTGACCTAATTTGGCGGCGAATTGATGCTTTGCATCAATATTTAACTTGTTTCTAATTAATATTCAATCGAAAACATGGTTGACTAGCCCTTTCGTGGTTTAGAACGACGGGCCATTTAATTTTGCAAGCAATATTCTTGAATTAAAGAGCATCTCAAGCATCTTTTCTAAACCACCTTATAAGATGTAGCTATCTAGTTTAAGAATATTAAAAACACTTATTGCATATACAAAAAGAACAGAGTTTATAATTTGACACGAACTCGAAAAGCGTAAAAAATCATATCATATCTGCTGCCTGTATGTATGTTGATTTGTCATTACCTCTGATGTTGTAAACACTTCCCGGAAGAGGAACACACAACCAAAACAAACAAAAAATCAAACATTACAAAAACAAAAAAGGATAAAAAACAAACAAACCCCCCCCAAAAAAAAACCAAACAAATAAAACCAAACAAAACAAAACGAAAAAGAAAGCAATATCCCCCCCCAAAAAAAAAAACACAAACAAACAAACAAACTTGAAAAAGAATAGAACAAAAAAAAACATGAGGAGGAAAAAACACAACACAACATATAATAAAATATACAATCACACATATTTGTCAACGTCAAATGTAAAAACGACATTAGCTTCCTTGACATGTATCTGTTAAACTGCGCTTAATATATACTTATTTAGACTGTGGGAGTTTTCCAGGTTTACCAACTACTAGCAATACTAATCATAAACACTTTTCTCAATACAAATCAAACACACCCTCATATCAAATCTCAAAAACACACACGAGGGACAAAAAAGGGGATTTAAGGCATCCATGTTGTTCTATTTATTGCAGTTCCAGCCATCGAAGTTCTACTGTGTATTATTTATTTCGAAACTTGCAAAACCTAATTTCTTGTAAAAGCTCTATCCTTTGCTGATTTGGTTTTCCATTTAGATCACATTTGTTATCTGTTC
>MJUU01057173.1:56927-95756 GCA_002080025.1 Modiolus philippinarum | reverse complement strand
ATAGAATTTAGAGAATCTTTTTATCAATTTATGATATCTAAACCCTTGATGCAGAAGTTTTTCAGTTAGACAATCATTTCGGTTGTTGAAGTCAGAAACATCAATAGGTCCATATCTTAGGTACTAGATACTTTTCACTTAAGCAACTTTGTTAAAATTCTCTGTTAAACAAGCAAAATGTCTTCACCCGTTTTTAAAACCAATAGTATATATGAATTGAGTATGTTTGCACACCAATCGATGCAAGTGTTAGAAAATTTGCAAAGCAAGTGCTATTTATCAAACACATACGACAATAAGTGACAAGGAAAATGTTGGTTTTGCATAATGTAAGAATAAGCTATAATTTTGATCATAAATACTTTATTTGCAAAAAAAAAAAAAATTATGTATTTCTAGTCTTTATTATGGTTAAAAAGGTCACCAGGCAATAAGCCTAATGCCTGGCCATTTTATTCAGGCAATAGGTCTATTTCCTAGTCTTGAATCGTTTCAGTCAATAATATATCTGCCTAGGCATTAGCTTATTGCCTAGGAAATAGGCTTAATGCCTGATTTTGCTTATTGCCGCTAACCTATACATGTAATTAAAACTAAAACTAAAACATCATCTAAAATTTTACACAGCTAGGAAGAACCATTATAAGAGCTCCATATTAAGATGCTGCTGTGCTTTAATTACTTTATATTATGTTGTCTGTCCCTCTGTCTGTCTGTCCATCAATAATTTCTTATGTTCGCCAGCCTGTAGCCGAGGTGAGATGTTGCCATTACTTCTCTTCCATTGTCTGTCACACCATTGTTAACTTTTTATACAAAGATCTTCTTTGAAAATACTGAGCCAATTGAAACCAAAATTTGATCCCAATAGTCATTGGGTGTTCCACTTCAAAGTCAATGATTTCTCAACCAAGATGGCTGTTAATGTAACAGTGGATTCATTCCGACAGTGTATTCCTTCCTTTTTGATATCCACAACATCTAATTGACCAATCACAATGGAGTACTGACCATGACGGAATAAACATCAAGGTAGAAATACAATAGGTTGTTTATACACCCGGAAATAATACACGAAAGAAAGTACGCTTACATTAACAGGGAACTGTTAAACATAGGACCTTCTTGGGAATGCGTTCAAATATCTTATTCTCTTAAACCACTGCTTCCTAAAGGTATTTGACTGCTCCTATAAACTGACAATGTACATATCATTGAAGAGCTATGAGTGAATTTTATTGATATGGATTTTTTATCATCTAGAAACTGCTTTGTGGACGAGCTAAAAACTTGACTCCACCAATGCTTATATTTAAATATTAATCTTAGGTTCAGCTTAAATGTTTAGCTATAAGCTTGAAAATACTTTAAAGTTTATCCACAAGAGAGAAGATTTTTATGATGATATTAGCATTCATCTAGAAATAGCCGAGATGCTGGCGTAGCTCTTTTTACTATCTATCCTAGAAATGGCTTAGCTACATTTACTGTTCCAGATCTATGTTAATTTCAAAATGCTCTAAAATGCCTTGATTCAGAAATAGAGAAAACCTCATAAGTTAGTAACCTTGTAAATATGTTCAAAATTATACTTTCTTCTATACTTATCGGACCTATCATATTGTAAATGAATTATGAATGCAGTTCTTCTATGTGTTAAGTCAAAGTATGTGTTCTGCAAATACTATTTAAAGTGAATCAACTAGTCCTAAACGATATAAATTTGAAAGAACTAAGTTTTCTTCCTCAAATCCCCTCTTTCATTTTATTCTGGAAATCATATTTAATATATACATTATTTTCACCATTTTGTCTTCAGGTTATTGTGATATATAGTTCACAACACATATTCAGCTTTTATTTTGAATTTTAACATACTACTAGGTTTGAGACAGTAAGACAGTAAATAGGGTGGCACACACAATATATATCAGCATATTAAAATTTCCTGATAAAATATGGAATTTTACGTCTTCCATGTCTTCCTATTCAGGTTGTAATTGCCCTCTAGACGTTTTTAATACACCATACTTCCTCTTTTTATCTACATGTTTTTGACGCATTAATCGGCGCCATAAAGATAAAAAAAAACAATATAAAAACACGCTACAATGATTTGTTCTCCTCTTGGAAGTTTTATCTAACTTTCATTAAATCCGTTTTAACATGTATATATATCTTATTTTTATTTTTTGTTTTTCTGTGTTTCAATATTATATTATTATCTGTGTTAAACATTCAGATTGTTGGCTTCTCTCTTTGTCGCCAATCCTAGTGCTTCCTGTTAATCTATCAATGTTTTGCGCATTTGTCCGATACCTTTTCTTGAAGAACCTTTAGTATTTTGCTCCGTACATATCAGTAGTTTAGACAGTAAGGTATTATAGTATCTTATTAACATGATGACGGTTTGTATTATATCCTCCTCAGTTCTGTCTCTGCAACCACGCCAATTCGTTGAGCACATTTTTGAAATCCATAAGTCCTAAGGATATTGTAAGTTATATCCGCACTGTGATGTTCATTTGTGGTTACACAGAAAATAGCAGATTTGATAGGTTCTAACATAAGGCTAACACATCTACTTAAATGTATATCAATATGGTCCTCCAAACAGCTTGCAATATTTCCATATAAATCTAGATTATAAAATATCACCTCGTTTTTATACGTGTAATATACTCCATAGGACAAGAGTGTACTTTCAATGTTATAAGAATCGCATGTTTTCAGTAGTAAACTTCTGTAGTTTATAATATGTGCAATATTCGATTTCAGTGGTTGATAAGGCACCCGAAATGCCACAAAGTAACCAGATGGGAACAGAAATTTTTTCAATGAATCATCCTCAAAAATACTATCAAGTTCAATTTCATTTATTTGTTGAACTAAACGAGGCACTTCATCTGTTATCTCTGGAAACTTGACTTGTTGTGCTCGAAACATACTTAATTTCTGTAAAATACATAGAAGCTTAAACATCTTTTGTGCACTACCTCAGCACTGAAAATGGACAAGAGTGTTATCCAAATTTTTATTAACAAGTTAGGATAAAATATGTAAAAAATGCCTTGTCTTTATTAACTACAAGTATGCATTTCAACAGGGCCATTGCTGAATAAATAGGGCCATTGTTTAGTTCACTTAGTGTCTTTAAAAGGCAAAATCATGATTGAATCATATATTTACAGTAAAATACACATTATTTCTGCTTTCTTTGTATTGAACAAGTACTATAAAATTTAAAATACATTTTTATTGTGTTTGAAGTTCTTTGTGTGGTCGGACATACTTTTGCTGAATTAAGATCCGTATCACGTATGATGATTAACTTCCTTGTTTTAGATGTTTGAATCTACTTATGACCACTTATTTTAATCAGCTCGTCACAAGGGATCAGAAAATAAACATCTTGTCTTGATTTTTTTAAAGTGTGTTTCGAACATCAGAAGTAAACCCTAATACAGCTGTATGGAGAATAAACTTTTTTGTTTTAGATGTTTGACTCTTCTGGTGAGCACTCAGTTTCTCATTTCATCACAAGGAATCAGAAAATATACATAATTCATTAATTTTTTAACACAAAGTTTTTGTACTTTAGTGGTGTAAAATCTTGTATAGCTGAGTGAAGGTTAATGAAGGATATTTTTTTTTGTTTTAGATATTTGATACCACAAATTACCTTACATTTAAAAAAAAAAATCCAGAAAAAAATTTTTTTATACATTTTCATATACTCATCAATCTATTTAAGTCCATCCATCTGGTTGACAAAAGTTTTAAGGAATGGGTATTTTCAATGACCCTGTTATATGTCCTCATCCTCATTCTGTAATAATGGCCTTCGGATGCTATAATGGCCCTCGGCGTTGCCTCGTTCCACTACAGTTATCATCAGGCAATTATTACAGACCTCGGACACATAACAGGGCCAATATGAAAATACCCATTTATCAATACTATAATATTGCATATTCGTTCAAAATGGTATAATATACATGATGTTTTTTTTTAATTTCGCACTGGGACTAATATAACAGTTATATTAGTAACAGTTTCGGGTGATCATGGAAATGGGGAATTTTTATTCTATTTTTAGCCCATTGCTTGTTGACATTACATTTTCAGACAACTTGTGGGATATTTATAGATGACATCATACATTCTCATTACTTTTCAAGCTGTTTTCAGACAATTATAAAACAGAGAAAATGCAATCATATTTATTTATATTTTTGCATATCAAATGCAAAAATATATGATGGTGCGTTAGAACTAAAACCATATAACAGCACTGGGGTTCAAAAGCCGAGTTGAAATTTCATTTGTCATGTGACACGGTTTCATCAAAAGTTCCAAAGATTTCGAATTTTCAAATACCTAACTTTAGGACAAAAGTATTATTGAGGTTCCTCAGCTGTTGTCGGTCAACTATTTCTGGCATCTATATGCTTAAATCACCATAACATTAACTTTTTCTTGATTTCTTCGTTTGTTTCTGTTTGGCGTTTGCACAGGGATATCACTCAAGGACTTATTATGAGAAGGATAAGCATCTCATGATAAATTGGAAATATATCGCTAGGTCTTTGCTTCACTTGTATGGCAAGCCGTTTTTATATTTATTCACCAAACAAGATATCTTATATTTTTAAAAAGATATCTTATTTGCTTTATAAGATATCTTAAAAAGTTAAAGAGATATCTTATAATGTTAAAAAGATATCTTATAAAGCTTAACAGATATCTTATAAATTTTATAAGATATCTCTTTAAGTTTATGAGATATCTTGTATAATTTTGATTTATAAGATATCTTATGAAGTTTATAAGATATCTTTTTAAGTTTATAAGATATCTTTTTAGCTTTTTAAGATATCTTATAAAACAAATAAGATATCTTATTAAATAAAAAATGATCAGATATCTTTATAACTTTATAAGATATCTTATATATTTTATAAGATATCTTATAAGCTTTAAAAGATATCTTGTAAATCATAATTTTATAAGATATCTTATAAACTTAATAAGATATCTTTTTAAACAAACAAGATATCTCATAAAGTTAATAAGATATCTTCTATTATTTTTATTTTTTTTGTATAAAATAGCTCACCAAGCATCCACGTATCCCTGATTATAATACATGTCAATTATTACAGTTTGATCTAACCACATGTATCTAGACACGTGACTTCTCGTACAAGCATGTAGAATTGTTCTGTATTAGTCTATCATTTAATAAAAAGACAAGATGGTTCATCGGAAGACAATGTTCTGATTTCAGAAAAAATCTGCAGGAATTTTGTAACAATAGAAGAAAAAGTATTAAAAGCCAAGCAGTGCGTTTTACTAGCGAAAGAGATAAAATCTTTACCGAGTGCCAATTGTAATCATACCGAAAAGAGAATTAATAAACAAGGTCCGGGAAATGGCATATATATTATGTACTATATCAAATAGATTTGTCTCTAAAGACCGAATTTTAACTCCGATAAAGAGACGATGCTCTAAGAAAAATTATAACATTTTTTTCCAAAGTGCACACAATTTGAATTACATATATTTATAAGCAGATGGGATTCCCGATTTGAAAAAAAATCTTTTCCGTATTGGAATTTAAATAGTTGTTAAAGCATCTACGTTTTTTGCAGGTTTCATTAAAGGAGATACAACACCACAATGTTTTAGAAACACTAATTACACAAAAGACCGTAACGAAATATTCAACACGTTCAAGGTTATTTTAATTAATCGAGACTACTTAGAATGTCAAATTAATCCTGTCTGATATATTAGTTCAAGACAGGTCAAACTTTCTTACGCAACAGCCAATGTGTATGCAATTTTTAAAAAATATAAAGTTTATAAGATATTTTTTCACAGAATTTATATAATCTATATGAAATCTTATAAAACTTATAAGATATCTGCTAAAATATATTAGATATCTTACTATTTTTTTTAAATCAGATATCTTATAAATAAAATAAGATATCTTATTAAACTTACAAGATATCTTTTAAAGTTAAAAAGATATCTTGTAAATAAAAATTCTAAAAGATATCTTATTTTATTTATAAGATATCTTATAAAGCATACAAGATATCTTATTTCTTTTATAAGATATCATATATATATATATTAAAAACAAGATATCTCATATATTTTATAAGATATCTTATAAACTTTAAAAGATATGTTATCAAGTTAAAAAGATATCTTTATATGTTTATAAGATATCCTATAAACTTTATAAGATATCTTATAAAGTTTATTAGATATCTTATAAACTTTATAAGATATCTTATAAAGTTTATAAGATATCTAATNTTGCATATTCGTTCAAAATGGTATAATATACATGATGTTTTTTTTTAATTTCGCACTGGGACTAATATAACAGTTATATTAGTAACAGTTTCGGGTGATCATGGAAATGGGGAATTTTTATTCTATTTTTAGCCCATTGCTTGTTGACATTACATTTTCAGACAACTTGTGGGATATTTATAGATGACATCATACATTCTCATTACTTTTCAAGCTGTTTTCAGACAATTATAAAACAGAGAAAATGCAATCATATTTATTTATATTTTTGCATATCAAATGCAAAAATATATGATGGTGCGTTAGAACTAAAACCATATAACAGCACTGGGGTTCAAAAGCCGAGTTGAAATTTCATTTGTCATGTGACACGGTTTCATCAAAAGTTCCAAAGATTTCGAATTTTCAAATACCTTACTTCAGGACAAAAGTGTTATTGAGGTTCCTCGGCTGTTGTCGGTCAACTATTTCTGGCATCTCTATGCTTAAATCACCATAACATTAACTTTATCTTGATTTCTTCGTTTGTTTCTGTTTGGCGTTTGCACAGGGATATCACTCAAGGACTTATTATGAGAAGGATAAACATTTCATTATAAATTGGAAATATATCGCTAGGTCCTTGCTTCACTTGATGTATTTGCGTACACGAGAAAATTTTTTGATTTTCACTACTGACTATAGATCTATATTCTGAATTAGGAAAAACACGTTTAAATGAATTGCGATTCAAATCGGAGAAGTTTTTTTTCTGTTACAAGTGTGAACACCGAATTTTGTTTTGGAAACGGAATGCATTCAGACAATAACTGTTGACACTGTTTAAAAAGCCGTAATATTCAACGCTATGAAAAGAGGAAAGAAAAGTTTAATGTATTGGTCAGTTATTTTTTGTAAAGAGGTAATGGAATCACATTAACTCCTCGTATGGTGAGGAATAAACTTTGTATGGTGATCGACCCTAAAGAGTTATCTGAATTCATTTACAACATACAGTTGTCAATTACTAGTTGACTTTATTTCACAGCAGTGATTCTGAAAAATTGGTTGAAAACAAAATACCAAAGGTACTGTGAGTTACGTTTCTGCATATGATCATTTAAGATATAAGTTGTCGAAATGCGCATATGCAGAATCAAAATTCATTGTAACTTCGGTATTTAGTTATTCGACAACGTATGTCTCTTACATGTAGATATCATAAAATATTGGAAATCCATAAACTGAATTATGTGATAAAGCTGACAGAGGATAAATTACTAATTGATTCTAATTATTGGCACAATTGCAATTGGTTTAATCTTGGATACCATACCCTCATAGTATTAAATTTCCATTTCCCTTGTTGAATTTCCCTTACTGCCACTGGTGCCGTGTTACTATTATATGTTGTTAAATATTTAACATTCCATCGTACATGTTGTCTCGCTATAGCTCTGATTAAAAGTGTGAGAAGTCCCTTTCCTTCATAAGGTTTTTCTACTCGTGCCCCTCTCAATATCATCCTCCTTTTATTGTCTATCAGTGTGGCGAAGGCAAATGCTATCTTAAACAAAATATCGGACAACTTTATCAATGAGAAACAAATGTTTATCCCTTTCAGCATGAAAAGAAAACTATTTTGCATTTTTTTTAAAACATCAGTTATGAGAAAATCGTTTGTATTTCATCAATATTATTTTCCATTTTTTGAACAACAAAACATAAATACTCTAGCTATAGTCATGCATTGACAACACTTTATTTCGCTGCTAAACTCATAATGACGAAGTCAATATAGAAAAAATATATCGCCAATAAACTTAATATCTAACGCTAAAATATCTATAAGTCCTTAATAAAGGAGTCAATATGGCAAATAAAAAATACAACAAAATTTAAAATTTCTTGACCCGGCCTACCGGTGAGGAAAACAAAGTAAAAGACAAACAGCCTTTAAAAACTAGATGTTTTCCAATGTCACACAAAAGTATTGGGTGAAGATACTACCAATTGAATACAAACAGGTCAAAAAAGCAACACAGAAAGTTCAAACGATTTCAATCGAAAAGACAAAATCGGGACACTGTTCCTAAACCAAAGGACAAAACTTTCATATATCGACAAAACATTTATATATTGCCGCCAGATAAATAGATGATTGATGGTGCCAACAAAAGAAACAAATACAGAATAACAAAAAACTGTAAAAATAATTATTCTGTGCAAATGTCAATATCATGTCAACATCAATGTATAATCCATTGGCGGATCTAAGCGGTGGTTCCCGAGGCCGGAAAACACCCTTTTTAATGTCGTGCAAAATTTGACAAAAAATGATTAAAAAATCGACAGCACCCTCTTTTTTCTGGAACCTCCTTTTTCGAAGACCGGTCAGCCGGTGTAATCCCTTACTAGATGACGATGATGGTATGAAAATAAACAAGAAGCAAACACGGTTATATTGGTGGTTTAACACCTGCTCAGTTGTCTGTTTGCCTCTTGGACTTTGGCTCTATACAATATTGCTGTCCTATAACCACTAAATGACATAGTCAATTCCTATGAACTAAACATCACAAAAAAGTATATGAAAAGGGCAGTGAAAAACACTATAAAATAGTAAGTGCTTACAGTCTTGGCACCAGAGTTATTGTAACTTACATACTGATCCCCTCTCTGTAAAACAAATCCTCTTGTATCTGGTGTGTTCATTAAAACATCAAAATAATCAGCCAAATAATCATATTGATCAAATGAAACGTCAGACTGACGAATCCCAATAACACTCTCATAGTCCCCTTCATCGACTTTCCGAACATTTATGCTTGTTGTAAGTCCCATTTCAACTTCAGCAAATCTATAAATATTTAGGTAAGTCTCCTTTGGGCATTTTCGCCTTGATTGTTATTTACAAAAAACTTCATTGGATTTCACGTGGTATATTCATGACGGTATTCTTAGAGTTAATAGTGTCGTTAGTACTCTTACATAATGTTGACCCGACTAATAAATGTTAATATCTCAAAGAAAATGTCATTGAAACTTACAGATAGACCTACATGCGTAGACACACCCTAAAGGAAAATGTTAAAAAGATTGTGTACATGGTGCAACAACTAAACACAAGTCAAATTACTAAATATTAATCACGTCACTGAATTTTAAAACGACGATACTCAATATAAATCATGGCAAATTTTGAAGCAGTCCTACACATAGACCGAATTCCTCTGCCTCTATGGTGTAAGTATTACATTTTTTCGTTTATCTTTTCGATTTGGCCTTTTATTTTTATTTTTTAATTTTCGCTGTTGCCCATAGAGGAGCAACGGCAAAAATTGATAAAAAAAAATAAAAAGAGGGGGAACAGAAAAAATAAAAAATAAAAATAAAAGTCCAACTAGAAAAGATAAGCGAAAAATAGTTAATATATGTACCACAAAGGCAGAAGAATTCGGTCTACCCTACACACTATTTTGAAACAGCCCTACTCAATATTCAATTCAAATTTTAAAGTGGCCCTAATCAATATTATGTCAAAACTTAAAACGGCCCTACTCAATATTTTGAAAGTCAAATCTCAAAACGGACCAAATCAATATCAAGTCAAATTTTAAAACGGACCTACTCAATATTAAGTCAAATCTTAAAACAGCCCTACTCAATATTTTGAAAGTCAAATTTTAAAACGGACCAAATCAATATTAAGTCAAATTTTAAAACGGCCCTACCCAATATCAAGTCAAACCTTAAAACAGCTTTACTCAATATTTTGAAAGTCAAATCTTAAAACGGGCCAAATCAATAATAAGTAAAAAAAAATTTAAAACGGACCTACTCAATATTAAGTCAAATTTTAAAACGGACCTACTCAATATTAAGTCAGATCTTAAAATGACCCGACTCAATATTAAGTCAAATTCTAAAACGGACCTATTCAATATTAATCGAATAAAAAACTTTTACCTATTTTTGAAATCTTTATAAACAATCAGAGTATCGACAAACGGGAATTTTTGGCATGACAGACCTGAAGATGGCTTCGTTATCACTTCGTTTACTTCATGTGTCAGACCAAATATGAAATTTTAGCGTATAAAAGCTGAGAATTACGATTACCTCCAAAATGATTAGTTACATCGCGACAGAAACAGCAAATGTACATGAGGCAAATCTGTAAAGGTATGATATCCCATTCAAAAGTTAATCAACTTTATCGTTTGAATTAACGCAAATATTCCAGCGAAAAAATACTTTGAAGCGTCTTATCATAAATTTGCCACGGGGAACCCCGGTCAAAGTTCAATACAAGCCCTGCAATTCATCACATGCGTCAAAAATAAAAGCATTTTTAAAGATATTTTTGATCAAATGTGTTACATTTTGAGATGAATTTTAAGTTCTTTCATTCCATGTCCATTTAGTCCTCTGATGTATATCTAGAAATACAACCAGTCTTACTTATGTCATTGATTGTCATTCTTCAGTATAATGAGCAATAAAGAAAAAACTTAACTACAACTTACATATTGTTTACATACAACTTACATATTGGTTAACTTACATATTGGTTTACTTACGTATTGGTTAAATAAAACTTGCATATTGGTTAACTGCAACTTACATATTGGTTAAATAAAACTTACATATTGGTTAACTATAACTTACATATTGGTTTACTTACATATTGGTTAACTACAACTTACAGATTGGTTAACTTACATATTGGTTTACTAACATATTGGTTAACTACAACTTACATATTTGTTGAACAAAACTTGCATATTGGTTAACTGCAACTTACATATTGGTTAACTTACATATTGGTTAACTACAACTTACATATTGGTTAACTTCAACTTATATATTGGTTAACTACAACTTACATACTGGTTATTCCACTTCAAGACAAATCCTCTTGTGTCTGGTGTTTTTATCAAAACATCAAAATAATCAGGTAAATAATCATAATATTCCCGATACGCAATTTCAGACTGACGTATCGCAATCACTTTTTCATAATCACGCCCGTTTATTTCCTGCAGTTCTGTACTTGGTGCAAGTCCCATTTCAAATTTCAATCTATAACGATATTATTTACACGTTGAGTAATGGTAACCAGAAAATTTACCGAATTTGGAATAATTTTTTTTAAAATCTAACCATTGAAAATGTTTGTTGTGAGTGAAATTCACTCCAAAAGGATGGTGTTGGCAAGAATTCCAAAAAAAAAATGTTCGAATTTCAAAGTTTAAGAAAAAAAAACAAAGTGAAAATATTTTTGTCAAAAAGTCTGTTTGTTTACTCCATGCATAAAATTTATTTTTCAATTTTTAGTTTTCAGAATTAAGTCTAGTAAAATGACTAAAATATTTGATTGTAACTATGCAAATATTTAAAGAAAAGGTTGGTTTTTGACATTTTTAGGATGTTAACCAAATTTTGAATTAAAAAATTCTAGAATCTTACCATTGAAAATATTTGTTTATATTGAAATTCATCTAAAAAGCATGGTAGTTTGCTAAAAATGACAAAAATTCTACAATTATGTCTTCATGGACAAATTTTTGTGCAACATCATTTCTAGTAGTATTTTTCGCAAGAATGTAATGCAACCATTCTACTATATTAAAATGATCAGACTGTTAAGTTTCGACAAATTTTCCAAATAAAGAAATTAGTCGACCAAAAGGGCCCCTACAGATCTTTGTCTTTGTCAAAAAAGACATGGTGCTGACAAGACTTCCAAAATTGCTTATCGTTGCGAGTTTCAGGAAAATTACCAAAATTGGAACATTTTTTGAAATCTTAGCATTCAAAATGTGTTTTTTACTAAAATTAATCAAACAAACAAGGTGTTGCCATCAAGATTTCGCAAGACTGCTTGTCATAGAGAGTTCCGGGACGTTCACCGACTTTGGACCATTATCTTTGGACCATTATCTTTTAAATACAGGTTTTTTTTTAATTATGTCTTGTATGAAAATACAAGTGAATCTGTGTAAATGGACGCTATGCCCCGCTAATAGTTATACATTATTTATGCAAAATTGAGTTGTCTTTGAGAGTTATAGGAAATTAACCAAAAAATTACGGACAACATACCCGAAAACTATATATGCCTCGTACTTCGTAGACAGGGCATAACTTGAAGAATAAAATATTTGGCTGTACGCAAAAATTTGAAAAATTGCTACTTTCAACGTTTTCAAGTAATGTACCAATATTGGAGTAATCTAAGCATTGGAAATTTTGTTTTGACCAAAATTTATCCAAAACGCGTGGTTGCTATTCAGAATTCCCAAAAATTGCCTGTATTTGAGAGTTTAAGGAAATTTACCATTTTGGAAAAAAAACTTTTTTTTTTAAAATCTAACCATTAAAAATATTTTTTTGACTTAAATTCGTCCAACAATAGCATGGTGCTGACAAGAATCTCAAAAAATGCTTACCGTTACTAGTTGTAGAAAAATGAACTGCTGAAGGAAAAAATGAATTTGCAGAGACTCTAAGTCGGCATCTTTGGGGTATGTAATTGTTATTATTTTTTAAGATTGTATGCATACTATAGACACTAATAGACTTCCGAAAACCACTACTTCCGGAATGAAAAACAATAGTATCTTTTGAATGTGGTATTAGTTGTCTACAAAAATAACTCTATCATGACGGTGGGCCAGCTGTTGGAATATGGTTCAGTACAATGTTTGCCACTTGCTGGTAATAGCGATACATGTACATTGTTCGAAAAGGAGGGGGGGACTCTCTTCGAATATGTCAAGAAATGTAAAATTACTATCATGTATTACCAATGACAAAAAATATCAGTATAAAGCATTTTCCAATAACATTTGCACTATATCTTTAAGACACATCGTATTCTAGTTTATAAATTTAAAGCTATATATTTTTTTATAATTTTTTATATTTTTTTTCAAAGATTCCAACATAAAATACATAATATTAGCATAGTATCATTAAGTCCACACATGAACACTAGATTTGCATTTAATTTTTTGTAATATCAAAAATGTTGAAATCCTTAAATTTTCATAGGAAAGTTAAGTAAGAGAGATGAGGAAAAAAGCTAGAAAGAAAGGATAGAAAGGGGCGATAGTCAGAGAGAGAAAGGACAGAAAAATATTGTCCTGTTCAAATAATACTGTAATTATATAAATATACTTTCAATTTTTTTCCAGTTTTTATCAAAAAGGCCTTCTTTCTTGCTTTTAACAGACAACATCTTTTCTATTCTATACATATATATTAATTTCTCTTTCAATACTTGTATTGATAACCTCTGCTTAAAATATCTAGTATTATAAATATATTGTTTGATATTCAAAATCATAGTATTATATGCCCCCCCCTTTGAAATATTAGATTTGATGCCAACGATAAAATAAAGTTTTGTGAATGGTATACTTACACCATTTACAAGAAACCAATTATCAATTTCACTGAGAAAATTTTGGGTACATTCACAATTCCAAAATAGATGTTCAATAGTTTCTGTGTCTTTTTCACAAAAGGTACAAGTAGAATCGTTTATAATATTTATTTTTGACAGAAAATGGTTAGTGGCTAGTATACGATGGTTGATTCTATACTGCAACCATTGTAATTTTATATTACAAGTAACTTTAAATGGTAACATAAAAATCTGCTTCCAATTTATTGCTTCATGATCTAGGATTTCAGCTAACTTTAATTGACCTTTCAATGTTGTCTTATTTTTATTAAGAACATCATATATATCTCTGCATCCCTTTTTACTCTTTAAAATATTTGATATAAACGAAGGAATAAAAGGACATTGTAATTTATGATTATCAATATTCAAGGATTTTGCAGCATATTTTACTGCTGCCATGATACTATTATACTGCGTAAAATTTGTATTAATTCCATATTTGAGTATTAAGTGTTCTAAAGAAAGATATAATCCGTCATCGTTCACTAAATCATTTATATATTGTATGCGTTTGACAAACCAATCTTTATAAAAACAGTTTCACCCCCAATTTTTACCATTTTATTAAACCAAATTGGATTTGCAAGAAAAAAGTCCCAATCTTCATGCACATCTCTCTCTACTACCATTTTCAAAGAATTTAATACATCTATCCAAAATTTATTTTTTTATGTTTTTTTGCACCTTTTGTTTATATCCAACTCCAGAATTAAAACGTTTTTCATTGTCCGGAGCACCTGATGTCACTCTTGTTTATTGAGAGTTCACACTGTTAGTGCTTTAGTTTTTTGTGTTGTATATGTAATGTTCGTGTGTTTTGTGGGCATGTGGTGTCTTTGGTCTTCCGTCTTTTGGTGCTCTTGCTTTTGCCTTGTCTCTTGACTTTGATTTGTGTAATCTTGTGCTTTGTTCCTTCGGTATTCTACTGCCGTTGTTAAGGACGAACTTAAAACATTTGACCACTTTGAGTTATTTTGAAGAGATCATCTTATCCAGGTAGTTTTCAATGCAATAATGAAAAAGTTCAAATTAATCATTTTTAACCCGCCATCTTTATAATCTTTTTGCAACACATTTTTTAACTCCATGGGTAGGGGAACTCCAGATAAATGTATGAATAAGATTATCAATTTTCTTTAGAATTTCTTCGCTTGGATAAGGTAACGAAATGATAAGATGATTTTAAACTGGCAATATAAGTGTCTTCACAACTATAATATTACCAATTACTGTGGGGTTTCTTTTTGACCATTGATTTATTAGATTCTTAATTTGCACAATTCTTTCATCATAATTCAATTTAATCATTTTATTCAAATTAACATCAAAATTTAATCCAAGAAGTTTGAAAGATGTATCCCCCCCCCCCATGTAAGATTTTTTATCATTGCATAAGATTTCATTACTATATTTTTTACTCCCAATCCAAATTACTTGTGTCTTTGAAAAGTTAATATTTAAACCTGATATTGCAGCAAACCAATCTGATTCTGAAAGAGATTCCTGTAGAGATTTCAGTTCCATCTAAAATTAAGGATGTATCATCAGCAAGTTGGGAAAGTTTGTGTTCAAACTGGGTAATATGAATTCCACTTATGTTTTTGTTACCTCTAATCTTGATTGCAAGAATTTCCGCACATAAAATAAAAAGATAAGGCGATAAAGGATCACCTTGTCGACAGCCACGTTCAATACTAAGAAAGTCTGATATATTCCCTCCCTGTATCACTGCTGACTTGATATTGTAATAAAATATTTTGACCCAAAGAATTATCCTTTCACCAAAATTAAAAAATTTCAGAACAGTGAGTAGAAAATCCCATGATATTGAGTCAAAAGCTTTTTCGAAATCTATTATTAATAAAAGACCTGGAATTTCATGTTCCTCTGTATATTGCATTATATCATATATAAGTCTTAAATTTTCTCCAATTTATCTTCCACTGAGAAGCTATATATTGAATTTTTATTTACTGCAATAAAAAAGAAGTGAACCAAAAGGGATCAAGACGTGGAATATTAAACTATGAGATAAGGTGCCCCGGTATTTAAGACAAACAAAAACTGCCCAAGATGTTAAATCGTCTTTGAGAGTCAGAAAATGTTTCAAATCCGGACCAATAGTTTTCAATTCTTAGTTTACAGAATTTTGTCTTGTATGGCTACAATTCTTTATTATTTGCAAAATTTTACAAAAGGTTTAGTCTTGGATATTTTCAGGAAATTTACAAACCTGGAAATGGGGGTTATAACAAAATTACCGAACAGAGTGGTCAAGAGTTAGAAAAAGTTAGAATCTAACTGTTGAAACTATTTGTTATAAAATTCATGTAAAAAGCATGGTTGCTAACAAGAATTCAAAATAAAAAGTTTGTCTTTTTGGATTTCGGGAAATTCACCAAAAAGTTTTGAAATCTAACCAAGTGAAAATGTTTGTTATGAATAAAATTTATCCCGAAAGCATGGTTGCTGATACATATATTCAAGTATTACTGGTCTTTGATAATTCCAGAAAATCTACCAAATTCGGATTTTTTTATTTCTTAGCTTTCAGAATTATATCTTGTAAGAAAAAAAGGTTTAAAATATTTTATTGTATGCAAAAATGTACAATAGGATTAGTCTTCAAATTTTCAGGAAATGAACCTTAATTGGAATTTTAAAAAAATTAAATCTAACCTTTGAATATATTTGTTTTGACTTATATTCATTTAAAAAAAACCATGGTTTAAATAAGAATTCCCCCAAACTGCTCGTCTTTGGCAGTTTCAGGAAATTTACCAAAATTGGAATCATATATATTTTTTAAATCTAACCTTTGAAACTATTAATATTTGGCGGTGCAGACAAGAATTCCATTTTGTCTTTAAGAGCAGTTAACTATCATTATCATTAATTTAGTATGTAGGTGCTCAGATATGGTGAAAACAAATAAAAAAAAACTAAGCCTAACTGATGGAAAAATACGGAAAGTTTGATACTATATTGTTTTAAATAAACTTTGGATACAACGATGAAATTAAACTCTATATTGTGTCAAAATTTCGTTGATCTGTACATGTTATCGGGCTTTTGACAGGTTATCAACCCGTGAGCCAGAATATGAAGCACAGGGGCGAGTGAGCGTAGCGTAGTGGGATGATACTTTACAATACAGCAGCTGTCAAAAGCCCGATAGCTTGTATATCACCCTTTATTTTGTATTTTAAATTCGTATTTATTGAACTGAGGTTTTAAATTCTCACAATGTTGCGCGGGAAATTCGACATGCATGTCACTCTCGCCTTTTCAGAAATTTTCCTCTTCAAAGACATGTTTTGTTTTTGTTTTTTATCATTTTATCTGCAAAGGTTTTGTTAATGGATGAATATTCTGACCGAACTACTGGAAATAATGTCGATTTGAATGTTGCAGCAACCTTTGTTTGTTACGACAGATATCGTTTCTCCGTTGGAGCTTTTATAACGTCATAATGTGAAAAGTCAAAGCCTGCTGGATATATCAACGACCCAGTTTCTACAATTTTCTGACGTCTAGTTTATCTATTTGTGTAATCATGGTTCTTTATTGAATATCTAATCGGAAAGAGGAAATGCAATAAATGTTTATTTTTATCCGTTTAATTTCGTGCGAAAACTTGAACAAAAGTTATAGCCTTTGAAATTGGGAGAATCGCTTGATATATCCAGGTCAACCTCTGATATATTCGGGTCAAACGAATTTGAATTTTACGGAAAGGCTCTGCAGGCTGGTATAACCATGGGGAAGGATGATGATGATCACTTAATAGTACAACAACGATGACGGAATCTATGGTCGCTGCATTCGTCGTAAGCGAGACAAAATCGAATCCGCGACAAATACAACAGAAAACCTCAATCAAATAAATTTGAAATGGCTCCCTGTGGGTTTACCACGATACCATTTGTCCCCATGCAGGAAAATAACATTTTATTCACTAAACTCACATAATGGAACAATTGCAAACTCACCTTAAAATCAGTTCTTTCTGGATATTTTTGTACATATTGGAATTTACACATGCTAGTTCAGTAATTCATCAAATGTGACAAAAAATGTCAAGTTTTTTTACGTTAACACCTTAATAATCTGTATTATATTATAGCTGTAAACCTTAATAGCATCAAAGTATGACTCATTTATTCGTTAACTTTCGGTAGGAAACTCCTAAGCCTTACCTCCAAAAATCATAAAAAAAAAACTCAGATTTTTCTGAATAACTTTGTATATTATCATATTTGATGCACGGCCATCGGTATGTCCACTACAGACTAAGAGATGGACTATTGAAAACCATTTCTTCCGGATTGGAAAATGATGGTATCCTTTAAGGGATAAATGAATATATATTGCAAGTGTCAAGGAAGTGGAAAGTTTTTCACTGAATCAAATATCTAAATGCCGAGATAACATTTTCTGAACTACATTGTATACAAACGTTGAACGTGGTAGTTCTCTATCATGAAGGTGGGCAAGCTGTTGGCATGTGGTTTAGTTTCTTTGCGATAGTAATACATTGTTCGAAAGGGGGCTGTCTTCGAATATGTCAAGAAAGTAAAATTACTATCATGTATTATAATGACAAAAAAATAATAAATAAAAAACGTTAAGCAAGATTTATCAGTATAAAGTTATCTTAAAAACTGACTCTATCATGACGCCGGGCCAGCTGTTGGAATGTGGTTCAGTACAATGTTTGCCACTTCATTAGTAATACATTGTTCGAAAAGGGGGGGGGGGCTTTCTTAGAAATTATTAAAGAAAGTCAAATTACTATCATATATTACATATGACAAAACAAAAGTAAAAATAAAAAAACGTAAAGCAAGATATATCAGTATAAAGTGGAAATCCGGATAAACAACATGAAAAACGAAACAAATCATGAGGGTAGTTACTCATCAAATTAAAGATTGCACACATAATAAGTCATGATTCTGATCATCTTTAAAACATGTCGTTTTCTCGTCTATAGACTGCATTTTTATTGACTGCAATAAAAATGCAGTGAATAAAAAGGGACAAGGCGCGGAATATTAAACTATCAGATATGGTGTATAAAAACTGGCTATGATGTTTAATAAAAACAAATTATGGTTGCCAAAATAGATTCAGTGAATATTAGATACAGGAATGTAAAATTACTTTTTCCTATATGACATAGAGTCGATATAAGAAAAAAATGCTGACATTATTCATTGAGTTACAGTACACCGGAGCATATGTAGATCATCGACAGAATGATAATAAAGACAAATAATGTCAGTTTTTCAAATGTACACACTTTTATGACATTGAATCATTTCCTCTCGACTTGGAAGCAATCCACATTATTATCTTCTATTGCTGTTCTTAATCTTTAAGTCACAATAAGGTATTAAAACCACACAGACCAATTAATTTCGTAATTATACTAAGCAAAATATAACTTTGAATCCATTATCATTGTCAATTGTATATAATGATATTATCTTTTTAAAGAAATAACGCCCAATCTGTATCTATAAGAAGTATAAACTTGTGGCCAGTCTCCACAATACAGAAAAGTACTGGTATGTAGTCCACTATATAAACTTGAATAATTATCTCGCTTTTGGTCTGAAGCCGGAGAAACTCAAACGAGCCTCTCGGTTTAAACAGGTCCATATTTGGCAGAGTTAATTTACCGACTCCCAGAGTGGCAATCAAAGACTCCGAAAAAGAATTTTTTTGAGATGATGAACAACTCGGCCTTTGGCAAAATAATCCTGAACAAAAAAAAGACCAAATGGAATGTGTGTCAACCAACAGTGGCAAAATTAACAGCGACCTGCACATGCATGGCCATGTGATATGTAATTTGCAAGAGCAACTAATGCAGATAAACAGGTAACCAGTTTGGTTTGCCAAGAAACTGAAAGAAGCGTACAGCAAAGATACAGGCCAGGGAAGGAACCCAAGTCTCTCCACACGACTGGTAAGTCAATACGAAAGGTAATGAGTGATGTTGGGCATGACTTTCCAGGCAGCGCTAGGAAAATTTAGTATGGTCTTTTCCACTTCACATACATTTTGTTCACACCACCGCAAGGTCTCTATAGAGATATCTCGGTTCAGGTGTGTGTGTTTCTCTTCTCCCTTGCACCATTGATCCTTGTTATCCATTAACGGTATCATCCAGCCGCACTAGTGGAAGCAAATAACCTGCTCATACTCGATGGATGGCTCAATTTTGATTACTAGTATCAAAAGTGTTTGGAATTTCTCTTCTCCAGCCTATCTACAAGCTGCTGCAGAGTATGCTGAAAGGATTTTCGAAGGTGGATATTGGCACGTTACTATTTTTAAGATAAGAGCTCTCAATCACTGATCGATGCATTGGAAAATTAAAGCTGCTATCACGGTCAGTCGTAATCGCGCCTTTCTACTTCTTGACCCTTCTAACTCACCCATTCCATAGAACGACTTGATGTTTAGCAAGCAGAAAAAAATTCAAAGACTACTTCAAGTGATTCCGACCCAACAACATTGATTATCTCTAGCTTTGTCAGAACTACTCCAAGCTGCCTACGAAGTCAATCCGGGAGAACGCCAATTCATCTACCTCATCACATAGGGCGTTTAAAATCGCGAGCTTCTCCACTGGGATAATTGAACCAACCTCAGCATGGATTTGTTTGATGCCATTTGCAGAGACATACGGCTTTTGGACCATCCATCTCACAAGCACCAAGAAAAATGTTTGATTTTCCTGGAGAATCGAACAGAAGTGCATACTCTGAAACCAAATCTCCAACCCAATTAAAGCCCTGGGAGTGTGAGCACAATGGAAACGCGTGTATATTAATACAATATACCATTAAACCCACGTTTTTTTCTAGTGCAGCTGCTGTGTGTTGAAATGTAATCCCACTGTATTGCCCGTGAGACTTTCGCAGGACTTAAAAAAATTCTCCCGCCGGATAACTTGCTTTAAAGCTCGAAAGCCGCCGCAACCATAGTGCAGAATCATGAAACTCTGTGGCCATCAGTGTTCGTATCCCTGCCATTAGGGTGAAGAAAATCACAAGACATCTAAGATGCTTAGGTGCATTCAAGAGCATTCGCTCCAAAGTTTGGAGGCGTTCGCTTCAACGCTCTTGTTTTCTGTGTTCTCTTTTTGGTCGTGACTTTGGACTTCGATTTTTGTAAATGTCACCACTTTGTTCCTTCGGTATTCTACTGCCGTTTTTCCTTCACAAAGAGACGTTCAACAGCGTTTGATTCTATAATAAATGACTTTCAAAAAGATCATCGATCCCAAAGCAATGTGGGGCGCTGCTAAGCAGTTAAGACGACAGCTTCTAAGATCACCAAAAAGACCGAGAAACTGCCTTCATCAGTGCCAGCCATTATCCCTCCCGCCAAACAATTTCAGATAAAGCCACCTTCGGGAACCATCCTAGGCAAGCGCATGACAAATTATTCTCAGCTTTACATGACTCAACATTTTGACCACACGTAAAGATTATCACCAGAGAATCACACCATCATGACTGGGGCTTTATCTGTCGACTGATGGTAATGATAATGTCGTGAATGGTGTACACTACAAAGGAATCCCAAGCCTAATGGAAATCATCCTAAAGACCTATCGCAATATCTTGTGAGCATCAAGTGCCATGTACCAAGGTGATTGTATGTTCTGGATAGCCACCCCCTCCCAACACAAAAGCTAACAGACGATACAAATGGGAAAAAATAGGGAAAAAATAAAAATAGAAATCTACAAGCATTAAAAATTTGGCAGTGGATTAAGATCGTCACAACGGAATGCACAACGAGATGGTTGCTATCCTTGACGCATTTAAACATCTGGACCATATCTACCACAGGAATAACATACCGATGTATCGTAAAATCAATGGAACAATGGAAAAACATATGTTTCCGTCGTCACGGACAAATTAAGTCAGTCACAACCCTTATTTGGTTGTGATGGATAAAAATGACTGTCACAACGCTAATAAGGTTGACACAGTAATTTTTAACTGCCACAACGTTCATTTGGTTTTGATGGATAAAAAATGACCGTCACAACAGTAATTTTTAACTGTTGCAACACTCACTATAAGTAAAATATGACTGTGACAATCCTACAAAGGTTTGTGTCAGTCACAAGTTGTTTGTAGCAGTCAAAATGTATTTGACACAACCTATATAAGTGTTGTAACAGACACAATTTAACTGTTACAAAACGCTTGAAGTCATTTGCAGTCATTTTGACAGTCACTGTCAGTCATATTTTGTGTATTACAAATATAAAATAACTGTCACTGGTCTTTACAGTCATTTTTTTTGTCAAGTAGTGGTATCTGGCGGGTGGTCTAGGCGGTTACTGCTACAAAGAAAGTACACCAGTCCTCCGGAATCGCAAAAACGTAGTGGATTTATGCCGTGAGCGCGCGCCTGAAAGAAGTGAAAAAGTGCGCTTACAGTCAAATATATCATGAACAAAGGGTCGTGCCTCAAAAAGCCCTGCAGCAAATCTCAAAAGGAGCGAAAAAAGGCCCTAAAACTTCAAGCCCGGTTTATCTACTTTCAGTAAATGGCATCGTCGTTAATCACGACTTTGTGCATCGCTTTATATAGCTATAAAATGGATAAAATCTCAGAATAATTTACTTTGTCTCTAGGAGTATCGGGTCCACAAATACGAATTCAAACAAGTGCTCAGCTAAACAATGATGTGGCCAAGGTGGTTTTGAGCAAGTGTACTTTTTCATTCATCATGTCATCTTCTCCGATAAAACAAACTGAAAAGTACAAGACAAACAGCAACAAGTCCAAAATCGACTGTGGGTTTCGAATGAGGTAGTGCCGTCCCCAATTCAGTTCAACTTGGTGCCAAAAAATTGTGAGAAACCTCATCACATACATTTCAGATGGACAGGAGCATAATCCCACGCACAACACTGCATATTTGACCGTTCTCGGTTGCGAAACATCAATGTGACCCTAAACACTAAACTGGACTACAATTCCAGCTTCAACCAGGACAAGATGGCTAGAGCTTTCAAGCAGGCTAAACTTTTGCAAGAATTTTCTAAACATAGCAAAATTACTCAAAAATGGTGCCGTTAATCCCCAACTTCATCAGTTTTTATCTCCTATTTTTCATCGAAGTGAGTCACCAAAAGGTGTTTTCTGTTATTCCTTGCCTTTAATTAAACCTGGTGACTGTTCCATTCAGAAACCCCATAAAACGAACAACTTCTTACTATATTCCCTCGTCACTGATTAACTACCACTTTGAGTACTAGATCGTAGGGAATCTACGACACCAACGAGGAGATTCAGCGACAGCTGCGGCTCAATGAGCACAGGAATATTATCATCGTCGGTGGCAATCTCTGGAATCTGAGAGCAATGATCGTTCAGATCAAAAGTTATCAGGTGGATTTCGATGTCGAAAACAATATCAAAACCGAGATAAGTTAAACACTCACGACGAGTCCATCAACGGCTACACGAAGGTTGAACGTATTGCCACAGCATCGTCAACATCGACACCATCATGGCAAACAGTGACATCATCTATGCTAGGTATGTCAATGTTGACAAGCAGTCCACCATTTTATGCTTTTTCCATACGTTCATCCCGGCATGATGTTTTTCAAAACCCGAAAAATGTTATTCACTTACCTCGAGAACAGTCAATCGCGTGCAAAAATACCCCACCGATCAAAATGAACGACCTTTCTTCCACCGTGGAAAACATCCCCACCATTCGCAGTATCAAGCAGTATCAAAGATTGACTTATCAAGAATATGGCTTGATTTTGATAAAAGGTCAGGCTCACCAGCTCCAGCGGGTGGCCAAGAAAGATTACCCTCTAATCATTCGCTTATAACACGCTAACCTCAGAGACGAGCACATAATGTTACACACCACCCAATAGATCGGAAAGATCACAAAGCTATAACAAAATGGCTCTGGTCGATCAATTTAATCGGAGCTACGCGACAACAAGTTGAAGAAAAAAATGCCGAAAAAAGTTGGTTTCCGGGCTGGATATGAAAGTTTACCTATCATGACCAAAAAAAAACAGTCGTGCCTGCTCTTCTTTGTCTTCTTCATACTTAAATTGAGTCGGTGCAACCTGTGCCGCGGCATTTCATTCTTCCCTCTTATCCCCCTGTTGCATGCCTTAACCTTTATTTTCACAATATTTTACAGCGTTAGACTCCCAAACGATCGTCTCCTGGACGTTTTCCGCATTTGTGACAGTATTTCTTTCTCTCCGTCTTCACGCTGATTGGAACGTGGATGCTCCATGCATTTCAGGTCGTTTGAAATGTGAAGTCCTAGATATGGGTTGTCCTTTCCCTATTCGATTATGTGGTTATTTAGACTATAGAAACAGATGATTTGTTTTTAATAGAGAGTATGTAGCAATTTTTTTGTAGTTTGCGGTGGTCTTGTTCAGTTTTGATTGTTCTAAGAAGCAGGCAATCATAAGCAAATAGTCGCACTGATAGTAAGAAGCTGTCTGTGAGGTCGTTGATATGACATAGGAACACAATAAGTAGCGGAAAGGTTCATTGTGGTAGTCCCGAATCAAATTAATTTCTGTTGATTTTATAGTTCTCATGGATCTTTCGGTAAAGAAGTTTGTTAGACAAGTGTGCATGTTTCCTGGTATTCCATATTGCTTGAGCTTGCGAGGTAACTTGTCATGTGGAACAATATCGAAAGCTTTCCAGAAGTCTAATATGGGGATGTTTTTATTTGCTTTTCTAGGTAGTTATTCAAACAGCAATCAACAATAATTAACTGAAAATATGGTACTTTTACCTTAATTTCCACAAATATGGTAATAAAATAACTAAGAAGGTGTCTGATAATCAAATAATCACTGAAAAATACACTTGTTACTTAGCTGATTTTGGCTTTCTATTTCGATCTTATTGGTAATTTGTTCTCCATTAGGTTTTACGTATATTTAGGGTTACGGATTTCCAAATGTTTGATTTGATCTGCACTGTCCTTCTTATTAGGCCCATAGCACTAGCTTTATTAACCTGCTGTTGCATATGCTTACTAAGTGTAAATGTTTCATCTATCAACACTCCTGTATCCTTTTCATTTGTCGATTTCTTCAAGTCTACTTCATTCTCCATATCATCATACAGATTGTATTCATTGGGACTTCAAGCCGGGTGTTTGACCAATCTTGTAGACTATCCAGATCTTTCTGCAGGCTATTTCTGTCCTATTGGTTTTCATCTCCTTAGATATCTTAGTGTTGTCTGCAAAAAGATAGGCAGTTTCTTCTACAAAAACTGGCATATCATTTATGTAGATCACAAACAAAATTGGCCCAACCACACTGCCATTTGTAATCATACTTGTTACTTAGTTCTTAATGTAACTTATAGTTTTTTCCCAATGCCGGGTCTTTCCATTTTTTATAAGTCACCTATGGGGAATCTTGTCAAAGACCCCATGAAATCCATGTACGCAGAATCAATACTGCCACCATTGTCAAGGATTTCTGTTCACTCATCTAGTACTTTCATTAGTTGCAGTGTAGTTGATCTACCTCATAGGAACCTAAACTGTCTACTACTAAACATCTTATCTTTGTCAAATTCTTTTGTCATGCTAATGTAATCCCCTTTATGAAAATTCCATCTCTGATCTATGTTATTCTCAATTTCAAGATAACAATTTAGTTGAAATGTTATCACGCAGTGTTCACTGCGACTTAGTGGGCGTCCATATTCAATTTTGTCTACCACGTTTTCTAATTCGTTGGTACTAAGTCTAAAGTACTGGGTTTATCATTATCTCTGGTTCTTGTGTAACCAATAAAAATGCTGATATAGATAGCTATCTCATATGCACTCCATAGTTAATTCTCAATTTTTGACCCCCATTGCTGTGAAATTCATTTGCAATCCAATTTTGAAAAGTTAAAGTCTCCAGGGGCATTAGAACTAAGTAAGAATATTCCTTGTTCACAGCTGTTGTAGTAACCAAATGAGTCAGTCTTCTCATGTTGTCATTATTTGGGCTCTTGTATAAATATAATCAAAAGAATATCTATGTCTGTCAGCTTTACTTTAGTCCATATACTTTCTTGAAAGTCTCCTCCTAAGCTCATTTCTACAGCAGGTATATCTACTTAACATATATTGCTATTCCTCTACTATTTCCTTTTTTGGGTATTCATTTTTAAATCATAACCTTACAGTAGCAATTCAGCCTTTATTGGTAAACATCTGTATTTTTGGGTACACTTCAGTAATTCCTATGATATCATAACCGACCTCACTTCTCAGTTCATCTTCTTTGTTCGATGGGCTATCTGCATTTGTATAAAAACAACTTAAACTTAGAAACCTACCTACCTACCTACCTATCCTCTTCGCTCCCGGTGGCATTAGGTCAATACAAGGGATCTCCACACAGCTGGTTCTTTGCCATGGTTTCAGCCTCCCCCGAAGATGTAGGTCCTTCAGCTCTCCCTCTACTGTCTTACTCCATGTTATTTCCCCCCCCCTATGGTCTTTTTCCTGGAGGTGTCCATTTTAGTGCTGTCTTTGTTATGCACTTTCCATCCATTCTGAAGACATGTCATCTGAAATTCATCGATGATACATTTGGAATCGTCTGTTATTTGTAATAGATTGGCATTTGTGATGGTGTTTGGGCATAATATTTTACAGATCTGTCGTAGGCAATTGTGGTGGAAACTCGACAGAGTTTCATGTTTGTTTTTGTAACTCTCCAGCATTCACTTCCATACAACAATACAGATTTTACAATACTGTTAAAGTCTATTCTTGATGTCTTTTTGTACTTAGAAACCTGCACATGCTTATTAATCTACCTATGGGTCTTCAGAACGCTGGCGTTGCTGGCCACTGTATTCTGCTCTATTTCATCATCATAATTGTTTGTGTCTATTCCGGTTCTAAACATGTAGTCAGCTTCAAAGTTATATAGTAACGGTTGGTTTACCCAAAATCTGTCCAATCTGTTCTTAAATGTGTTTAACTTAGTTGCTGAGACCACACTTTCAGGTAGATTGTTCCAGATATCAACAATTTTGTTGGTGAAGAAGTACTTTCTAATATGCAGACGACTACGATGATTTGTCAATTTTCTCGAGTGCCCCCCTTGTAGCTGTATTAGACCTTAACACCAACATGCCATCTGTTACTGCGGTGCTTTAGATTCCAGACACTATCTTGAAAACTTCAATCATGTCTCCTCGTAAACGACGAAAGCGGAGTGTTGGAAGCTTCAATGATTTCAGTCGTTCTTCGTATGATAGATTTTTCATTGACGGTAACATCTTGGAGGCTCTTTTCTGTACATTTTCTGTACTATTAATTTCTCCTTTCTTATATGGGGTCCATACACTATTTGCGTACTCTAAATGTGGTCTGACAAGTGCTTTGAAAAGTAAACTAAATGTTCTATTGTCTAGATAATTGAAAGTACTTTTTTTTTTACATGTATAATATTGATAATTGAAAGTACGACGTATAAGGCCTACTATCTGATTTTCTTTGTTGACTTCATTCTGGATATATTGACTGAAAGTTAAGTTTTTGTCGATTACCACTACAATGTCTTTTTCTGAATCTACTGACTCTAAGAAGATACGACCGCCCTCTTCAGTACTCATTTCATATTCTACTTTTTCGACCTTGGCATTCACTCTTGATATTGGCAGAACTTAACATTTGTTTGGATGAAACTTCAATAACCAAACGTCACTCCATTGGAATAAGTTATCTACATCTTTCTGTATTTGTAATTTATCAGACTGTTCAGCAATTTCTCGGTATAACTTGGTGTCGTCTGCAAACATAAACACTTCTGACAATACGTTATCAGGTAAATCATTGATAAATAACACAAACAGAATAGGCCTTAATACATATCCTTGTGGTATTCTGCTTTTAACCTTTCTCCATGTTGATTTCGAACCGTTAACTTGTACACATTGGAATCTATTACTTAGGAAATTCTCTATCCATTTCCAGGTTAATTCACTCATTCCATAATTTTTGATTTTACGTAGAAGTCTTTAATGAGGCACTTTATCGAACGCCTCCATAAAGTCCATGTATACGGCGTGAATAGTACCACCTTCGTCCAGTATTTTAGTCCATTCATCTAGAACTTTAAGAAGATGCAGAGTTGTAGAACACCCTCCGATGAATCCAAATTGTCGCTTACTAAACAAGTCAAATTTCTCCATATGATCAACAATTTTCTTACGTATGTTTTTCCATTGATTTAAATAATACACTAGTCAGGCTGACTGGACGGTAAATAGAAGCTGACTTTTTGTCCCCTTTCTTAAACAATGCTGTTATTACTGCTATCTTCCATCCATCAGGCACTAAGCTGGTACTGAAAGAACGGTTAAATATCATACAGAGTGGTTTATCAATTATATTTGCTAATTCATATAAAAGTTTTGGGTGCACATTATCAGGTCAAGGTGATTTAGTAGTTACCAAGTTCAGTATTAATTTTCGGACTTCCTCGGGCTTAAATAGTTCATCACTTGAAACTTCATCTATTTTAATTTCATTCATACTAGGCATAATATTGTCATTTTCTACAGTGAATACGCTGCTAAAAAATTCTGCTAATACTCCAGCTTTATCATTATCACTATTTGCTATTTTCGTAACATTGTCCACTTTAGTATGAAGATCTGAGATCCCGAATTTTGATTTCCTCTTTGAATTCACATATTTCCAAAAAAATACTATTTGATTTTGCTGTATCTGCAATTTCCCTTTCTTTGTCTCTTCTAGCCTTTCTATTTAGTTTTTTCACTTTATTCCGTGCCTTACACTATTCTCTATG
This sequence comes from Modiolus philippinarum, assembly GCA_002080025.1. NCBI lineage: Eukaryota > Metazoa > Mollusca > Bivalvia > Mytilida > Modiolidae > Modiolus > Modiolus philippinarum. Next base: position 67,083 of record MJUU01057173.1, on the reverse strand, counting down.
GTTTTCTTTGCTTCTTTTTTTCCATGTATCTTTCCCATAGTCTATATTTACGACGTATGCAAGTCAATACTTCTTTATTTACACTTTCATTTCCTTTTGTGCTTCTAGTACTTCTTTTTGGTACATGCTTCTTTACAGATGCATTAAATATGTCCATAAATATACTAAGCATTTCAGTAGTGTTTTTATTACTTAATTCATATTCCCATGGAATAAAAAAGATAATAGGAAACACCTACAATGGCCGAAAAACATAGCCACATGCCAGAAAGTAAATAGGAACTGCACAAGAAAAAAACCCACAATAAAAATACAAAAGACAAACATAAACAACGATAGGAACTCGGGACAGCCGGACTTGGTACCAGTCTTTATTCAAATCTTGTCTCATTGCATCATAGTCAGCTTTGTAATAGTTCAAATGTTCAATTTTATTCTCTGTATAACTGAAATAACAGGTATATTCAAATTTTATTACGCAGTGGTCGCTTGCGCCTAGTGGATCTAAGTACTCAATATTTGATATATTATTGTCATCGTTCACTAATATTAAGTCTAAAACAGACGGGTCTTGACCTATTCTTACTCTTGTCGCTTGGTATATCATTTGTTGTAGAAAGTTTTCTCTCACGCTTTCCGAATTCTTTACCATACGACCAGATTTTTCTGTCCCTGTTTTTGTGACGTCTGCACCTAGTGCAGGATCGACACATAGGTATCACTATCCGTCGTCTTGCGTCCGTCCGTCTGTCTGTCTGTACCGTTATCCGCATCTCCTCCTTAGCCGCTTGTTACTTTCCAACCAAACTTGCAGAATGCTTAAATATATATTGTAGATGTGCCCATGCATTTTAATATGCTTTAATTTTCTTTTTTTTATTGTCCGGGAATTCTTTAATATATACAATGCGGGCGACACATGTGTTCCGTGGAACACCTATGCATTTTTAATTCATCCAGCTTATTCAATAATAGATTTGGATTTAAAAACTTCGTTGGAGTTGTTTTTACAGTGTAATGCTTCTTTACTATGACTCCCGGCTTTGCCTGACTATCCTTCAATCCCAAGGTGGTCCTTTTACTTTCAATCTTGCCCTCCGTCTGTTGATTTCTATTGTTTTCTTTGGCCTTTTTGAACCAAAGCTAGTATGAAAAGCTTGGCGAAATATGTGACGGACTGACGAAACGAAAAATTGACTAAGTCGGTAACGAGGAAGTAGTAACCCTACATGTCTGAAAATGCATCCCCCATAAGGCATGGCTATCCAAAGCTTCTGACAAAATTAGTTTGTTTCATTTTGCCGGGCTCGTAATGGAACAGAAAATCGGAGTAATGGACCGACGAACACAGTTAGAACAGTAACTTTATACCCCCTGTTCCTTCGAGGGGTATAATAGACCATATCCGAGTTCTGGTGCTTAGAATCACCACCTGTTGTTTGTCCACCCTACGTCACAAACATGTCAATTTCGTGACGTTTTAGGCTCTATGACTTCACGTTTTCTATACTGTGACGTATTAAAAACTGATCTGGTAAATCGTGATACCAGAGCTTAAATATAGTCTATCATACAAATAAACGTTTTGTCTCTGTATTACAAGAGTAGTTTCGAGAATGTCATTTATGTAACGAAATTCTCGAGAACGCCCGAGAACACCCGAAATAATCCACTTGGCAAAGAGCCTTTTGTTTCTTTTCCCTTTCCACTTGGACCCTTTTATGATTTCGTAAGACAAGTCACAAGAACGCAAAAACAGAATAGAAGAATATTGAAACACAAACTGACGTTTCGGTTTTTGGAAGACGTAAAGCGTAGCTCTTATTCAAATTTAAAGTTGATAATCTTCAGGTAATTGCTTGCAACATTGCTGTAATGCCAATGGCGAATGTTCAAATCTGCCCAAGGACGCAGTAAAATATTATTTGGGGAAAATATAGCAAGGAAGTATTTACTCGCATCAGACGTTGTGTTTTTATAAGCTTTTTTTTTCTGACCGGTGCTGGCTGAGTACCTATTCTCGCCAGGTACCCGATCTCGCCACTTGCTATTTCTACAAAATGTTTTAGAATTCTTCTATGAAGGTTTTATATTGGTTCCCAGTCTTCACGAAATGCGTCACTCCGATGGACAAAACCGACATTGTTCTTGGGCTAAACCACTGGAAACAGTATTTCAGGCTGCAAAAATGACAATCATCTGGCAGATTTGAGACTTTATTTTGTTATCACATTTCCTGTCAAGAATCTTTTGTCAAATTGATCATGTTGATAAAATTTTGGTAAAATTGACTACCTTTCAGATGAAAACATTCCAACAGGAAGTGAAAGGTATTAGTAAATCGATATCGGAAAAAACATAACGATTTTCCGGAAATCTCCGATAATACAACTTTTGGTCTGGTGACCGTTTGGTCGGTCCGATATGCCATAAAAGACTGCCGGACCGTCGGTATACCAAACTTAAAATGTATGTTGTGAAGACTGGGTTCCCTGTAAAAGTCAAACACCTGTTTATTTCAAATAACAGCTGACTTTTTAGTTAGCAGAAAAGTTGTGCATGGCGATTATTGGATACCTGGCAAGAATTGCTGTGTTAGCGCTAAAGGTCGCCACACTCGCCAGGGGCAAATGATTGTTCCATGTGGCGATTAAAAAACTCGGTCTTATGAGAAAAATCAATATATGGTACTCTGAGATATCATGATATGAATAGAAAACTTCCTTCCGAAAAACGTTCTTATGACCAGATCAGAAGATGAAAATAAAACTGAAATTGAAACCAATGACGGGTATTTCGGCATCTGTTTTCCGGAATAGATAACGTTGAAGTAGTACAGTTCCGGTTTTTCATGTCCGTTTGCGTCTTTCTTTCTTTTTATTATCGTACTTTTGTTTACCTGATTCATGGCGGACACGAAAACTCAGAGATGACTTTTGCAATAATAAAATAATAAAAGTTTTAAACCAGTGAAAATTCAATCGCGAGTGTGTTAAACTATATTGCAGATTGTTGCATGTAATTACAATTTTCAGCCATTGTAGGTGTTTCCTGTTATCCATTTTTTTTAACATGTTACAGGAGAGCATGATTCTTATCATCAAAGGGACTTTGCCACTTCACGAATTGAACCCTAGAGTGAGACCTGCCGGACCTCATTCACTCTGCCTAGCGCAGGTGAACTGAAGAATCAATCCATCAGCTATATCAACCTTTTTGCTATTGAAATTAATTTCTACAACTTAAGTAGGCTTCCTCTCACAAATAAATTGAATGTATGACGAAATTGACAGCATCCCTACTATGTTGAGGAAATACTTTGAAATAATTTTATTTTTTGCATTTTTTAAAACAAAAATGTTCTCTTTTTTTGTGGCTAATGAAACTTCAGTGTGGCTAATTATAATTTGCACCAATTAGCCACTTTGGCTAAAGGAAATTTTGGCCTACCGCTAACACAGAATTGGTATTCAGCCAGTAACACTATCGGCCAAGTGCACATTTTTATAGTCAAGCAATATATGTGATTGTTGAAAAAAATCATTATTACTGTATAAACATTATTAGCTCACCTGACCTGAAGGGTCATTGTGAGCTATTGCCATCACTTGGCGTCCATCTTCCGTCCTCCGACGTCCGTCCGTTAACTTTTCACATTTTCATCTTCTCCTCTGAAACTACTGAAGCAAATTCAACCAAACTTTACAGGAATGATCGATGTATGGAAGGTCCTTTACCAAGATTGCTCATTTCTTTCCAATCCGAGAAAAAAACATGGCCGCCAGCGTGGAACTTAGGTTTAACATTGGACCCCATGGGAAAAATCAAATTTTCATCTTCTCCTAGCAAATTCAACCAAACTGTACAGGAATGATGTAAAGGTCCTTCATGAAGGTTGCTCATTTCATTCCGAACTGATTAAAAAACATGGACGCCAGCACGGAACATAGTTTAACATTGGACCCTATGGGAAAATCACATTTTCATCTTCTTCTCTGAAACCGCTGAAGCAAATTCAAACAAACTTTACAGGAATGATGTAATGAAGGTCCTTAACAAAGATTGCTCATTTCATTCCGATGTGAAAAAAACATGGCCGCCAGCACTGAACATAGTTTAACATTGGACCCTATGGGAAAAATCACATTTTCATCTTCTCCTCTGAAACCACTGAAGCAAATTCAACCAAACTGGAATGATGTATGAAAGGTCCTTTACAAAGAATGCTCATTTCATCTGATCAGATAAAAAACATGGCCACCAGCGTGAAACTTAAGTTTAACATTGGACCCTATGGGAAAAATCACATTTTCATCTTCTCTTATGAAACCACTGAAGCAAATTCAACCAACATTAAAAGGAATGATGTACTAAAGGTCCTTCATGAAGATTGCTCATTTTGTTCAGAACCGATAAAAAACATGACTAGCACAGAACATAGGTTTAACATTGGACCCTATGGGAAAATCACATTTTCATCTTCTCCTCAGAAATGATGTACTTAAGGTCCTTCATGAAGATTGCTCATTTCGTTCCGAACTGATAAAAAACATGGCCGGTATTACTGAACATAGCTTAACATTAGACGCTATGGGAAAAATCACATTTTCATCTTCTCCTCTGAAACCACTGAAGCATATTCAACCAAACTTTACTGGAATAATGTGTGGAGGGTCCTTCAAAAAGATTGCTCATTTCGTTCTGATTCGATAAAAAACATGGCCGCCAAAGCGGATCTTAGTTTTAACATTAGTCACTATGGGAAAAACATCTTTTTCAACAGCTGCTCTGAAACTATTGAAGCAAATTTAAGTAAACTGTACTGAAATGATGTATGGAAGGTCCTTTACAAAGTTTGCATGTTTTGTTCTTATTCGACCAAAAAACATGGCTCTAGCACGGAACATAGTTTGACATTGGACCCTATGGGAAAAATCTAATTTTCATCCTCTGCTCTAAAACCACTGAAGCAAATTTAACCAAACTTTACAGGAATAATGTACCAAATGTCCTTAACCAAGGTTGCTTATTTTACTCCGATCCAATAAAAAATATGGCCGCCAGTACTTAACATAGTTTAACATTGGAGTCCGTTTCATCATCTTCTCTGAAACTATTCAAGCAAATTTAAATAAATGCATAGAAAGTCCTCTTCAAAAATTACTCAGTTTAAAGGATCAGACAAAAACATGGGTGTTACTGGAGAACATAACTAAACTTTAGACCCCATTGGTAAAAAACTTCATTTTTGGTCCTGCATTGCATGGCAATTAGCATTTTGTCAGGTCAGCAATACAGGTTCATTCTCTGAGCCTCTAGTTTATTTTACTGTGGAAGTACAATTGTTTGTGGGGTACCAATTCTCGTGGATTTCGTGGTTGACTTAAACCTCGAAATTTGATACCCAACGAAATACAAATCTCCCGTTGATTTGTACTGTCGAAAGTCTTAAACCACGAATTTAAGAACCAATGAACTAATGACTTATCTGCAATCCACAAAAATTGGCATCCACGAATAAAAGTACTTTCACAGTATTACAATATTATTTTCCACCGCGATTGCATTTTTTGTTTAGACTATAATAATGATCTCATCGATTTGCACTTGGCCGATAGTGCAGTAATCTTCATCCTGATTCATCTGGTATTGCCAGTGTCGTAAATATAAGCTCAGACTAATATAACAGGAATTTGAAGCTATTCAACAAACCAGTTTGATCGAATAAAAAGCTGTGTCCATGCTACGATTCTCTGTTGTAACTTTATTTTGATTAACTCAACATAAAATAATTTAAAAAAATTTGCCGAAAAGCTGATTTAACAACTATGGCATATTTACAACATTAAATGTATTCACACAACAATGAAATCCTAATTAAAAATGGGTAATAAATGCATAAGGGGTTGTTTTCTTGTGTAAAGAGGTCGTAAAATTACCGAGAAACCGTCCAATAAACAAATGACAGTTATCAATGATTAATGAGCGTCAGAGCAATGAAAATCAAGAAAATTGGCCAGCTTTAAATCGCTAGTTTACATATTAAATTCCATCCTACTATTATAGAATTTTACCAGGATAAAGCTCTTTGTATTGGCTTTGTAGCCATATATAATTTATGCAGGAAAGATTCTTTACAGTGCTGATAAATTTTACTGATGTGACCATGATCATGCAATTAGATACAAATTTTGGGTCCAAACACTAAACTTTTCCCTGTGTATTTTACAACTCCATTTTCAACTAAATTTAAAGAAAAATATGATTTGCATCAAAGTTTCATCTTTTCAATCATATAATTTTTTATAGCATTAGATATTTGGCATGTTTGGGGGAAGGTAGAAAGTGTACTAAAAAAACATCATGAAGTTTAAAATATCATGGTATATTTCTAAAAAAGCCAAATTTATCTAAGTTTTAGAGCAAAATTTGTATACTTTGGAATAAATTTATTTTACAATAAATATACTATGATTTGCAGCAATGTTTTTTTGTATTAAGGTAGTACGGGAGTTTAAAATTGCGCATCATTTTGCACATGTGACAAAAAATGGAATTCACTATGGGAACGTTGCCGAAACCATTTCCTGTGTCTTGTAATAGTTAAGTTTGAATAAATATGCCACATTTATTGCGTAACCATGCAGAATTTTGAACCTTTTAGCTAACTTCAGTTCAATTAAGGGGAGATAATTTGTATAGAAATATTAGGAAAAAAATGTTTTCGCAATTTATTCAAAAATAAGTTCGGTGTCCCCCAATTTTTTTTCATGGAAAATGAAGGACAGTATATTAGCTATTAATTTACCAGTTTTTAAAAAACTCTATCTGATGTAACTAAAATAATTAAAAATTTTGTTAGAATTCACTAATTTTCCCTATTATTTCAACCAAAATAGCAGATTTTTACATTTCATATTTCATCATGTTCATTCTTATATGGCCCGTGACCCCTTTAATATTTTTATTATATTTTTTGTATGCTCTAATAACAAAGGGTAAATCATGAAAATATCAGAAAATTCTATCTGACAAAATTTTAGACCCCTGTACCACCTTAAATGATGTATTTTGTATAAAAATCGGTAGAAAAATGTTGCCGTAAAGTGAATTAAAAATATCCTATGTTTCAACAGAGAAATGCTAAATAATATGACAATTTACAGGTAAATATGCTGTGACAACGGAATTGTAAGAAATATGAATGTTTCTTATCCGTGTTATATTAGTCCTAGACATAAGAGAAAACTTCGGATTGAAACATTTTTAGCTCACCTGGCTATGCCAGGGTGAGCTTTTGCCATCACTTTGCGTCCGTAGTCCGTCTGTCTGTCCGTCGTTAGCCTACTTTTAAAAATCTTCTCCTCTGAAACTACTGGAGGGATTGGTTTGAAACTTTATAGTAATCATCTACCACATGTCCTGTACAAACGATCCTCATTTTATTATGATCCAATGAAAAACATGGCCGCCGGTGCTGAAAATAGAACCTAGGGGTAAATTGCAGTTTTTTAGCCAATAACTCAAAAACCGATGCAGATATCAAAAATCTGACATTGGGTAAAAATGTTCAGAATGCGAGATCTATCTGCTCTGCAATTTTGAAGAAAATTGGAAAACCCCTCTGAGAGTTATAGCCCTTTTTCCGTAATTTTTTTCAAAATTTGTGCATTTTTTATTTTTTATTTCAAAAACTGTAACAGATGGAGGTGAAGTGTAAATAAAAAAAAATGTTCAGCATATCAAGATCTACATACTCTGAAATTTTGAAGAAAATCCAAAGGCCTGTGTATGATTTATTGGCTGTTTTTCACCATTTATTTATTTATTTTTTTTCCAATGCCATATGGTTATGGATTATTTCCCTTTAAATTCTGTGTTCAAATCTTCTTTAGTTAAGTTTTCTCTTTTAAGCTTTAGAGAAATTCCCTACTATTACTTCATTAAAAAAATTATTTCTTCCATAATTAAGAACAAAAACAGTGTTTTTGTGCAAATTTCTGCAATTTTTTGCAAAAATACTTTCTTAATCTTTACCTTATTTCATGTTATAATGATTTTCCTATATAAACATATTGTGTACATTACTGGGTCTTTAGTGATGAATCACTATGGTCTCTGCTGACATGTATGTTGCAGTAGTTTATCAGCTTCATAGACTGCTTAATGTTAAAAATATTAGTGAGTAAAGCCTTAGTGAGCAGTTGATGAAAGTAACCTGAATGGATTTGAACGGAACTTGGCATTAATGATGCTTATTAGGTGCTGACTATAATATATATATGTATTGTGACTTTTATGCCTAAATGTCATCCAACATGGCCATCTGCAGGGAACTTAATTTATTACTCGACTGTATGGAAAGAGCATACAAAGAATTTTTTATCTTAAACAACTTGGCTAGTCACAATGTATCTTAGATGGTCCCCTTCAAAACAGATGTCCTTCAAGTCTGCACCTTATGCAAATTGGCTACCAATGGGAAACAAAGTTTAATATAGGAGTACATTCAAAGGTCTTCTTCTTTAAGACCATTTGGCCAGTTGGAAATAAACTTTGGCACAATACTTAATTTTCTTTAAAATTGTGTCCTGCAGATCCATCCCTTATCCAAGATGGCATGCAATAGGGAAAATAGTTATCATATAACATAAATGTTTAGTTACATAGTTTGAAAATGAGACCCTTTAACATATAAATTGATTTGAAGTTATGTATTGGCCATGGTCCAGGTGAGCGATACAGGCTCTTGAGAGCCTCTTGTTTAGATTATTTATAAGAATCTGTATATTTTGAAGAACTTGTTTTAGTGAAAACAGAAAACATCTGTAGAGTATGAAAGTTTTTCCTTTCACAGATATAATGGACTAATTGCAACATTATATAACAAACATTCATACATATACATAGATGTACTTAAGGAAATTAATATCCTGCAGACACCTTGAGAAGACAAATTCATCTTCCTCTGATCACATTTTATTTTGAATTTTAATGAAATTGACACTAGAGATTTATTGTCATGATTGTGTCACTGACCAATTAGGGGTAGAGAATGTGTCAATGACCAGTAAGGGGTAGAGGATGTGTCAATGACCAGTTAGGGACAGAGAATGTGTCAATGACCAGTTAGGGGTAGAGAATGTGTCAATGACCAGTTAAGTGTAGAGAATGTGTCAATAACCAGTTAGGGATAGAGAATGTGTCAATGACCAGTTAGGGGTAGAGGATGTGTCAATGACCAGTTAGGGGTAGAGAATATGTCAATGACCAGTTAGGGGTAGAGGATGTGTCAATGACCAGTTAGGAGTAGAGAATGTGTCAATGACCAGTTAGGGGTAGAGAATGTGTCATGCGTCAATGACCAGTTAGGGGTAGAGGATGTGTCAATGACCAGTTAGGAGTAAGAGAATGTGTCAATGACCAGTTAGGGGCAGAGAATGTGTCAATGACCAGTGAGGGGTAGAGGATGTGTCAATGACCAGTTAGGGGTAGAGGATGTGTCAATGACCAGTTAGGGGTAGAGGATATGTCAATGACCAGTTAGGGGTAGAGAATGTGTCAATGACCAGTTAGGGGTAGAGGATGTGTCAATGACCAGTTAGGGGCAGAGAATGTGTCAATGACCAGTTAGGGGTAGAGGATGTGTCAATGGCCAGTTAGGGGTAGAGGATGTGTCAATGACCAGTTAGGGGTAGAGGATGTGTCAATGACCAGTTAGGGGCAGAAAATGTGTCAATGACCAGTTAGTGGTAGAGGATGTGTCAATGACCAGTTAGGCAAAAATGTTAGGGGCAGAGAATGTGTCAATGACCAGTTAGGGGTAGAGGATGTGTCAATGACCAGTTAGGGGTAGAGGATGTGTCAATGACCAGTTAGGGGTAGAGGATATGTCAATGACCAATTAGGGGTAGAGAATGTGTCAATGACCAGTTAGGGGTAGAGGATGTGTCAATGACCAGTTAGGGGTAGAGAAAAATTAATATGCCCACATGTTAGATCTTGATATTTCTCATACGGGTTGATTAGTATGAAATGAAATTTGAACAAGATTATAAGAGCATGGTAATAAAATTTCTAATTCCACAAGTAACAAGCAAATACTGTGAGGTTTTGTGCCACCCTCCATGTAACAGTGGTAAGGCCTAGAAAAAAA